>PIJE02000029.1:414436-441691 GCA_002895965.2 Coryphaenoides rupestris
GTTAACTTCCTAATAGGAACTCAACGCAATGACCAAAAATTGCCATATTGTGATATATGGATTTATATCTGCAGTGAATATGGTCTAATTGGTAACCTGCAGCTATTTCTCTTCAGGATTTGATTAGTGATGTTTGTGCAGAAAACTCCTGTTCATTTGATATAAATTAAAGCGCTGGAAAAGCATTTACAAAATAACAAGATATAAATGAATGCATTTGTACCGTTGGAAAAGGTGTGTTTCACAGCCCCCCTCTCGCAACATATTAGAAATAATAGCCGAATCTCGCCTCAGCAGTCTGTTATTAATTACCTGGCAAATGGAATCTGTCTGTTCTCATACAGAGTTATTGTGGTGGCAAGAGATCACCAGAAGAGAATTAAACAGCAATCAAAGTGCATTTCTAGCATCAATAATTTCTGATTGTCAGCATCATCCCCGCCCAGGTCTCGCACATGACAACAAAGTCACTTCTTTTTCAACTGAGTTTCTGGAGCATCTAAGCAAGACTAATCCACGGCCAGCTCTGCACATTCCGGCACACTGTTCCTCCGAGCCCCGCTCAGGTTAAATCACGTCTTCCCAGCCCCCCCTCTTTATCCACATTTGACTTGATGTTCTCCGGCAGCAGCAGAAGTTTTACAGCGCCATGACTTTCATCCTAAAGTGGACATAAGTTGTCTCGTGTCGTAGCTTAAGAATGTGCCTTCCTTTTATAGCGCGGCGCTCACGCAGACCCAGAGACTCGTAAGTTAGGGGCCGTCAGGTTTCTATGCATTCTAATTGAGTGTGGAGAACCGTAATGGCCGTGGAACCTCAGACGCTTCAAACGCACGGTATTCCCCGGTGCGCCATTCCCCCGCAGAGCCCATGAGCCTCAATTAAATGGCTAAATGGGACCATTCCGGAGAATAACAACAATAAAAACACCGTCCAACGTGGCAATAATACCCGGGCTCACCTTGAGTCAACAACCACAACAGGCACAGCTTGCAAATGGCGACGCATGGAGACACGGCACGGGACCCTCAGAGTGGCGTTGGCACGATGGAACGCCACTGTATGTATAAAAATAACATAATAGCCTATAGGATGGTGAATATCGTTATAAACAGTATGTAAATACTATTAACACACGTACATCTAAGTCGCCGTTGGGCGTTTGCAATGCACAATGTGAGTGCAATGCGCAAAACACCTCCACTGTATTCGAATGAGTAAAACTTTTGAATCAATGACGGATAATATCTATATGGCGCTTTCCATTTCCCGCCATAAAGCCGTGTCTTTTCCGAAAACGCCCGCAATCTATGAATACACGTGGACCGTGTCCTATTAAGCAGACGTGTTACGGCGAGACGCTAAATATTGAACCGCTCTGATTGGAGCAGTATTTTCCTACATCCTTTCCTTATTGTTTTTATGATTCCTTGACTCTTACCCCTTTACTGCTCCGCTGGTTTTATGCAAAAACAATAGCGATTCAATAATTCAATTTATAGCCGGGTATAAATGGGATTCAAAGGACAAGGCGGGTGCCAATGAGCAAGGGCCAAAGGCGGTTGGCCCCGGAGCACAATGGATTCCCGCCGAAACACAACAAGAGAATTTATTTTGATATAGGCTACCGATACCTCACTTTCCCATTACAGCGCGGAGAGAGGAATCGCTGTTTCCCAGACAGTGCCGTGCAAATGAAATAAATTACGCCACAGCGACACGTAGACAGTCGAATAAAATAAAGCACATCGGAAATATAATTGCGCAATGTTCATTGAACTAAACCATTGAGAAATACACCCCCTCCCCCCCCCCCCCCCCCCACACACACACACCACTTACCATTCCTTGAAAATATCTTGATATGGTGGCTTATTCATAAACATATGATTTTTTGTGCAGTCTGTATTGTATTTAAATATTGGTTGTATATTTGTCAGTTTGTCGGCAGTGGCTCATAATGTACCGTTGACGGCAGACTTTGACAACACTCGAGAAAAATAAAAATGCATGGACGAATAGAAACTAATAAATATACAGAATATGAATATTAATGAATTGATACATGAAGACCGTAAATGAAGACCTTGCGCTGTCAATCACCACCATAATCAGAACTAACGCCTTCAAATTGTGGGAAAATGGAGGACGTTTCCCCTCCAAATTTTCCAATTTAGAAGTGGCAACTACAGCCATGATGAATGTCTGAGGAGCCCCTCTCCTCCCTCTCGCCCGTCCTAACCTTTTCTGACAGCACAGATATTGCCTACCTGGTCATTTGCTCAACAATAATTGTTAGTGTGAGATTTCCCCGCAGCTTTTAACAAGGATTCTTAACACCCTCTGTAGGTGACAAAATGCAATTACAAACATGAAGAGGCCCGCCATGACCAGTCATCAGCAGCTGCCACCACAACCCACCAGGCCTAACTACTTCCATTACTGAAGAGGGGGGGGGGGCGACACACACACACACACACACACACACACACACACACACACTCAGACGCGCACACACAAACACAGACACACATACACACACACAGACATACACGCACACACACAGGCACACAGACAGACACAGACACACACACACACACACACACACACACACACACACACACACACACACACACACACACACACACACACACACACACACACACACACAGACAAACAGACAGACAGACAGACAGACGCATGCATGCACGCGCACACGCACATGCACACACACCACACACACACACACACACACACCACCACACACCACACACACACACACACACACACACAACACACACACACAACGCATCACACACACCACATGCACACACCACACGGGGGCTGTGAACACCTTTTCCAACGGTACGAATGCATTCATTTATATCTTGTTATTTTGTAAATGCTTTTCCAGCGCTTTAATTTATATCAAATGAACAGGAGTTTTCTGCACAAACATCACTAATCAAATCCTGAAGAGAAATAGCTGCAGGTTACCAATTAGACCATATTCACTGCAGATATAAATCCATATATCACAATATGGCAATTTTTGGTTTTGATTACGCTGGGCATTGCGTTGAGTTCCTATTAGGAAGTTAACTGATTGTTCATAATAATAGCCTCAAATAAAACATATGTTAACATAATTTGACGAAATATATATCTTTTTAAGTATTGATATGTTTTTTTTCGTTTGTTTGTCTGCTGTGTGAAAGCAGTGTATTCCCAACAGGCATTAGAACTGCAAAAAAGGGAGAATGGAGGTGGAGCATTGCATTCTGGGTAATGCGTCACTGGTTGTGGAAAGGTCTCTGCTAGCATGTACAGTAAATACTCCTCCTCTGTTGTCAGCCTCTCTGTTTACAGCGTTGAGTTCGCCAAAAGCCTGTTCCACTCGAGTTTGAATTGCATTTCATGTTGTTTTTGCTGTATTGAATTAAATAAAAAATAATCACAAGCATTTCAAGAGGATCCCTCCCTCGGCCTATTGTCATTCACAAGGTAAGGCTAAATCAACGTGTAATATGTTGTCATCTGAACTTCGTTGACCTCCATTGACAATGGGCTTTCAATATCGTCTTCTATCATCTTCTATTGTAATCTCTCATCTAACTTCCATATGTATTTCGATCCATCGGGCCACTGTGTTAAATGTTGAGCTAATATGTAAAGAACTTGTGTCCGACTTGTTGCTGCCGTTGCCTTGGTCAGCACAGCGGTGAAGCAACGATGTGCTCCGGAAGATGGGTGCGGTCAGCATGATATTTGACCGTAATTCTCAGAGTGGACGGGAACAATTAATGCATCTTCTACCGCGAGTATTGTAATATAGGGGCATTTACAACGCAGCGATTCGCAACTTAAAAACATGTGGGCGGAGAAGGAGGGAAAACGTAGGGGACAATTATTGTTGAGCAAATGACCAGGTAGGCAATATCTGTGCTGTCAGAAAAGGTTAGGACGGGCGAGAGGGAGGAGAGGGGCTCCTCAGACATTCATCATGGCTGTAGTTGCCACTTCTAAATTGGAAAATTTGGAGGGGAAACGTCCTCCATTTTCCCACAATTTGAAGGCGTTAGTTCTGATTATGGTGGTGATTGACAGCGCAAGGTCTTCATTTACGGTCTTCATGTATCAATTCATTAATATTCATATTCTGTATATTTATTAGTTTCTATTCGTCCATGCATTTTTATTTTTCTCGAGTGTTGTCAAAGTCTGCCGTCAACGGTACATTATGAGCCACTGCCGACAAACTGACAAATATACAACCAATATTTAAATACAATACAGACTGCACAAAAAATCATATGTTTATGAATAAGCCACCATATCAAGATATTTTCAAGGAATGGTAAGTGGTTTCCAGGAATGGTAAGTGTGGGGGTGTATTTCTCAATGGTTTAGTTCAATGAACATTGCGCAATTATATTTCCGATGTGCTTTATTTTATTCGACTGTCTACGTGTCGCTGTGGCGTAATTTATTTCATTTGCACGGCACTGTCTGGGAAACAGCGATTCCTCTCTCCGCGCTGTAATGGGAAAGTGAGGTATCGGTAGCCTATATCAAAATAAATTCTCTTGTTGTGTTCGGCGGGAATCCATTGTGCTCCGGGGCCAACCGCCTTGGCCCTTGCTCATTGGCACCCGCCTTGTCCTTTGAATCCCATTTATACCCGGCTATAAATTGAATTATTGAATCGCTATTGTTTTTGCAATAAAACCAGCGGAGCAGTAAAGGGGTAAGAGTCAAGGGAATCATAAAAACAATAAGGAAAGGATGTAGGAAAATACTGCTCCAATCAGAGCGGTTCAATATTAGCGTCTCGCCGTAACACGTCTGCTTAATAGGACAACGGTCCACGTGTATTCATAGATTGCGGGCGTTTCCGGAAAAGACACGGCTTTATGGCGGGAAATGGAAAGCGCCATATAGATATTATCCGTCATTGATTCAAAAGTTTTAACTCATTCGAATACAGTGGAGGCGTTTTGGCGCATTGCACTCCCCATTGTGCATTGCAAACGCCCAACGGCGACTTAGATGTACGTGTGTTAAATAGTATTTACATACTGTTTATAACGATGTTCACCATCCTATAGGCTATTATGTTTATTTTATATCATACAGTGGCGTTCCATCGTGCCAACGCCACTCTGAAGGGTCCCGTGCCGTGTCTCCATGGCGTCGCCATTTGCAAGCTGTGCCTGTTCATGTGGTTGTTGACTCAAGGTGGCCCGGGTATTATTGCCCACGTTGGACGGTGTTTTTATTGTTGTTATTCTCCGGAATGGTCCCATTTAGCCATTTAATTGAGGCTCATGGGCTCTGCGGGGGAATGGCGCACCGGGGAATACCGTGCGTTTGAAGCGTCTGAGGTTCCACGGCCATTACGGTTCTCCACACTCAATTAGAATGCATAGAAACCTGACGGCCCCTAACTTACGAGTCTCTGGGTCTGCGTGAGCGCCGCGCTATAAAAGGAAGGCACATTCTTAAGCTACGACACGAGACAACTTATGTCCACTTTAGGATGAAAGTCATGGCGCTGTAAAACTTCTGCTGCTGCCGGAGAACATCAAGTCAAATGTGGATAAAGAGGGGGGGCTGGGAAGACGTGATTTAACCTGAGCGGGGCTCGGAGGAACAGTGTGCCGGAATGTGCAGAGCTGGCCGTGGATTAGTCTTGCTTAGATGCTCCAGAAACTCAGTTGAAAAAGAAGTGACTTTGTTGTCATGTGCGAGACCTGGGCGGGGGATGATGCTGACAATCAGAATTATGATGCTAGAAATGCACTTTGATTGCTGTTTAATTCTCTTCTGGTGATCTCTTGCCACCACAATAACTCTGTATGAGAACAGACAGATTCCATTTGCCAGGTAATTAATAACAGACTGCTGAGGCGAGATTCGGCTATTATTTCTAATATGTTGCGAGGGGGGGGGGGGGGCTGTGATACACCTTTTCCAACGGTACGAATGCATTCATTTATATCTTGTTATTTTGTAAATGCTTTTCCAGCGCTTTAATTTATATCAAATGAACAGGAGTTTCTGCACAAACATCACTAATCAAATCCTGAAGAGAAATAGCTGCAGGTTACCAATTAGACCATATTCACTGCAGATATAAATCCATATATCACAATATGGCAATTTTTGGTTTTGATTACGCTGGGCATTGCGTTGAGTTCCTATTAGGAAGTTAACTGATTGTTCATAATAATAGCCTCAAATAAAACATATGTTAACATAATTTGACGAAATATATATCTTTTTAAGTATTGATATGTTTTTTTTCGTTTGTTTGTCTGCTGTGTGAAAGCAGTGTATTTCCCAACAGGCATTAGAACTGCAAAAAAGGGAGAATGGAGGTGGAGCATTGCATTCTGGGTAATGCGTCACTGGTTTGTGGAAAGGTCTCTGCTAGCATGTACAGTAAATACTCCTCCTCTGTTGTCAGCCTCTCTGTTTACAGCGTTGAGTTCGCCAAAAGCCTGTTCTGCTCGAGTTTGAATTGCATTTCATGTTGTTTTCGCTGTATTGAATTAAATAAAAAATAATCACAAGCATTTCAAGAGGATCCCTCCCTCGGCCTATTGTCATTCACAAGGTAAGGCTAAATCAACGTGTAATATGTTGTCATCTGAACTTCGCTGACCTCCATTGACAATGGGCTTTCAATATCGTCTTCTATCATCTTCTATTGTAATCTCTCATCTAACTTCCATATGTATTTCGATCCATCGGGCCACTGTGTTAAATGTTGAGCTAATATGTAAAGAACTTGTGTCCGACTTGTTGCTGCCGTTGCCTTGGTCAGCACAGCGGTGAAGCAACGATGTGCTCCGGAAGATGGGTGCGGTCAGCATGATATTTGACCGTAATTCTCAGAGTGGACGGGAACAATTAATGCATCTTCTACCGCGAGTATTGTAATATAGGGGCATTTACAACGCAGCGATTCGCAACTTAAAAACATGTGGGCGGAGAAGGAGGGAAAACGTAGGGGGGGGGGGGGGGGCCTGTAGTTCCTGGCCCCCACCCTCATGCACCTCATGTCCTGGTAAAAACAGGTGTGTGGGGGGGTCACCGCTGCCATGACTCCTGACAATATGACAGATTAACGACAATAGGGTGAGCCCTGCACTTTTAGCCCGGCCCACAATCTCAATTATGTCCGTCTTAATGTACACTGAACAGCAGCGATCGGAGGGCGTTGGCCGGGGGTAAACACACTCGCAGGAAGCAGACCCGTGACAGGATAATAAAGTGCCGTGATTGATTTCGCCGGCTCAGCGCACCATCGCTTTATTGTGTGGGAGGAGTGGTGCCAGATTACGCAGGTCTCTCTGGGACGGCCTCTGTCTTTTCTTCCCTCTCTCCTCCTCCTCCTCCTCCTCCTCCTCCTCCTCCTCCTTCTCCTCCCATTTCCAGAAAGGCTCCAGAAACTATCGAAAACTAGATGCACAAGGTCTCGAGTTCTATGTGACTGTGATGATGTGTTGGGGAGTTCAAACCATGCAATAAAACTGCATGTTGTCCCGCTGTATTTGGAAATGTATTGAAAGGAAGGGGCAGGAGGTACAAAAAAAGAATCAATGTATATACAATCAATACATGCATAAGTCTATCTGTGTATCTATTTTTGTGTTTAATAATAATGATAGAAACCGTAAAAGGGAAGGCTGTTATGGATGTTAATACGTATTAAACGGTCCCAGTAAAACCCATGCTAATAAAAAAAAACCCATTGCGGAAGCGGCCTGAGCCTGACATCTGAGGCTGACGTTGTGCAGCTTTCGCGGACCCCCCCGCGTCAGACGGTGTTTATGAGCTCTCTGAACTCGGATGTAGGTCAGACTATTAAAAACAGGAAGACTCGTTCAACTGTCATACAGTCGGTCTGACAGGCAGCCTAATTATTCGATGCACCGGCGCATGCGAGGTCGGTGTGCAGACATTTCGTTACAGACCGACGGGCGAGGGGGGGGGATGGGGGGGGTGGGGAGCTTTGAATAATGGATTGCCACTTCAAAACTTAATCATACTTTAGCGTAATTTAATTCAGCACAATAAAATCCCACCATATGTGCCCCATAAAAATCAACAGTGTTCCATTATGATGCTAATGCGTCATTAAGGTAGAACATGTCTCGGAAACATCAGTTTATATGGCAACTTCCGCACTCACAATTGACAATTGGGTGTGGTATGAATACTAGCTAGCTTATTTGATTAAACGCTTGGCATATGTAACAGCAGCATGGTTGTGAAATAGATTTTTTTGTGTGTTAATTTTAAGTGTTTCAATGATTCTTATTTAGCATTGCATTTGAGCAGTCTGACGGCTGTGGTGGGATGTGGGCTGCGAAACAAAACTCATTATTTTAGGATTTGTACGGTCTCTTTATGAACCTTTTACACAGGTGCTGAGGTTCAAATATATATACTCCACCGGGAGCTCAGATAGTACACTCCGGAATAAAGATATTGATTAGAGGAACACTATTCATAATCCGGCCCTTTCTATCATATTTAATTGCTGTGTTGTTCACTGGACCATGGCACAATTTGACTGCATCATACTTGTAATCTATTCTGTGTGTGCCATATGTCTATCACATCTCTTCACCATATGCCTTTCCTAACAACCTTCTGTCTGTTTGCAAAACTATATGTGCACATATTTGCTATATACAAAATGCAGAATGAAGACGGCACCATTTTTTTGCCCCCTTAAAACAACAAAAAAACCACCAAAAACAAAGGGTTAACCGTATTCCATTATGGTGGCCGGATCATTTTTTAGCCTTAGGTTGGCGTTTACCAAAGTGTCATAAGCCATTTGATTGTAAATCTTTGTGACCTTGAAGTCACTAGAAGCAGCCCATAAACCAATCACCGCAGGGCTGTCTCTCTGGCAGCAATGTTCCCGGTGTTAAAATCATAAAGATGTTCATTGATGTGTAGACGAAAGCTGGTGGGCCCATCTTTTCTAAACCATATCACGTATGCCGACAATTAAACAGATCTAGATCTTCCGTTCCAAATGAAAAGTACATTGAGTTGTCGGCAGACACATAAAAAGTTTTTTTTTCCGTGGAGGAAGGTACGTTGATTAGATTGGGATATAAATTGATAAATAGAGAGGGGTTTTTTTTGTTACAGTAAACATGGGAATAACCGAATGCCTGTGAAAATTATCGAATGATCTAGAGGTCAAATGGCCAATTTGGACTTCATGGTACCTGGGAATAATAATAAAGGTGTGCAAATTCCACGGCAAACTGCAACGCAGATACCACCGTTTGCACGGATTTAGTGAAACGTCAATTTCATTAACGTCCATCGAATCTTTTTTCGGCGTCTTGTTGCACAGTGCACTCAGGCTTTATGGTGGGTTATTAGATCAGCAGGCTGAAATGTGCTCACTTGACCCCCCACCCCCCCATCGCAGGTCTAGCTGGGATCCATTAAGGTTCTATAATCTTAAGAAGGGCGTCGTGGCGGTGGTGGAGCAGGCTGATGGCGGTGGTGATGTTGCTGGGTGCGTCATTGAGATTCATTTTTATAGACTTGGGTTCCATTGATCCCCACAATGGAATGATGCTCCACCCAGGGTTGAGGTGGACACCTTGGAGAGGA
Organism: Coryphaenoides rupestris; assembly: GCA_002895965.2. Lineage (NCBI taxonomy): Eukaryota > Metazoa > Chordata > Actinopteri > Gadiformes > Macrouridae > Coryphaenoides > Coryphaenoides rupestris. The sequence goes on from PIJE02000029.1 coordinate 424,091, forward strand.
AAGGAGGAGTCAGACCCCCCCCCCACACACACACACACACACACACACACACAACCTTATAAAAATATGATAGGATGGAGGGATGGAATAGGATGGATGGTTGAATGAATGAATGATGGTTTGGTGGGTGGATGAATGGATTATTATTGGATATTATTGGGTGGACGGATGCATGGTAGGTGGATGGATGGACAAATGGGTGAGTGGATATGGATGGGTGAAAGGATGCATGGATATACAGTATATGTATTAATAGAGAGATGATTACTATAGGTCATAAAATCAAAAAATGTTACTCTGAGGAATTTCACCTGCAGGTGCCTCAGATGCCTTGTTTGAGTTTGACTCTTCAAACAATACCACATTTTGAATTTGGATTATCTTTCAAACAATATATTTAATTTGCCCCGGCATGCATTTCTCACCTATCACCTATCCAACCAATCAGGTGTGAAACCACAACGTGACCGTTGCTTTGAGCGAACACAGCGAGAGATCCCAGCGCTGTAAGAACTTCCGCTCGCCCTGGTCTTTGTGGAAACCGAGTGGGTCTCTCCGCAGTGTTCTGCTGTGTTCTGGGTTTGAGATTAGCATGAAGCCATCAGCTAGCGATGCGGTCCCGCCCAGCCCTGCTACCACTGTCAGACACCCCACCCACCTCTACCCCCCCCCCCCCCCCCCCCCCACGCACCCCCTACCACCCCAGGTTGTCAGCAGCACTGACGCGGAGCTGTAAAAACCTTTTCCCCCTCCTCCTTAACAACTGCAGAACAACACACACACACACACACACGGCCGACGGAGGTGCCTGCATCTCTGAGGCCTCTGACAGGACGTGCGGCAGGCACAAATTGTAATTCATAAAGGTTAAGGGGGTCAACGCCTTTTATTACGAGTCTGAGTGCATCCAGCTTGATGGGGCGGGCATGCAAATGGAACGTCTCTCGCAGTGTGTTCCATGCACACAATCAGACAGACAGAGTGTGCGCCTCTCAGCATGGGGGGAGGTAAGCGGAGGAGGGGGAGAGGGCGGGGAGCTGTGTGTGTGTATGGGTGTGTGGGTGTGTGTTTGAGTTTATGTACCTGTGTGTGTGTGTGTGCGTGTGTGTGTGTGTGTGTGTGTGTGTGTGTGTGTGTGTGTGTGTGTTTGTGTTTATGTACCTGTGTGTGTGTGTGTGTGTGTGTGTGTGCGTGCACCATGCATATATGTGTGTGTACATGCATGGTGCCTGTGTGTGCATATGTGTGTGTGTATGTGTGTGTGTGTGTGTATGCGTGCATATATTTGTGTGTGCATGCATGGTGCCGGTGTGTGTGTGTACGTGTGTATGCGTGCATATATTTGTGTGTGCATGCATGGTGCCGGTGTGTGTGTGTGTGTGTGCATGTATGGTGCCGGTGTGTGTTTGTGTGTGTGAGTGTGTGTGTGTGTGTGCATATGTGTGTGTGTGTGTTTAACTGCTCCCTCCACCTTCCACTGCCATGTACGACCACACAGCGGCTGCCCTGTTAATTAGACGCTGTGACAGTGACCTCCCTGGTAAATGACCATTCTGATATGTGCTTTCTGGCAATTAATATATTGTTAACGTTCGTGTTTTATTATACGGACAGCTTTGACCTAAGACAACATGTCACAGAGGCCTATTTACCAGTTTAAGTATAGGTTTCTACCCCGCATTGTTTTATAGGTTGGATATATTAACAGAAATATAATGATGAATGTAATTTCAATGTAAATTTATCCTACATAATATGTCGTGCTTTGCAAGTATGTGTCAAAGAATTCATGAGATTACAGCCCTGGCTGGTATAATCAAAAATCAGCTAATGTATTTTTACACATTAGGCAGGTTATATAAATACCATATTAACAATATATCTACCCTGACCTAGACCCACTCAACTCTGTGGGTAACAAATTGCACCCTCTGCTGGACTTTTACAAAATGGTGCACAGAAGTTGTGGAATTCAATGCTTTCAAAGAAAACAATAAAGAGCAAAAATGAAATTTTGCTTGTATTATATAATAGCTATTTTCCTAGTGTAAAAAGCATTGTTGCAGTACTGAAGAAATTGTAATTTAATTAACAAACACACACCAATCATATCTAAAATCACATAATACAGTAATAATATAACAAAGATATAGCAAATGTTTCATATATTCATGAAGCAATCTTTTGCGCAATAGCTAAAACATGAATGATCTTATGTTCTCATTGAAAATTACATGAGCAACCTCAATGTCTATACCTCACACAGACTGAGATCATAAATACAGAGGCAGTCATAGTCAGCGTAGCGATGCTGATTACCTCTTCCAGACCAGATGTTGTGGAATCATTCATCAGGATTATAATTCTCCGCAGAAGTCCACAGCTCCGCACACCCTCTCTGTCTGAGAGATACACAGGTTCAGGATTAAGTGATTTTTTTTGCATCGAGTCTCAAAATCACACCTCCACAGGTCATCTGGAATGTCTTGTGAACCTCTAGAAAGAACATTAAACATAATCAGATGGAAATAAATGAATTACCAGCGGCTTTGGGCCCTGGATTATAACCACCACACTTAGATCGTCAGATCAAATGGAGGTAAATTGCCTCGGAGCTCTTTCATGGTTGTAAGTAGTTTCTGCAATGAGGAGAACATGTGTTCAAAACACAGAACATCACTGTTACAATCATTTCAAATAGTAGAATAAAAATAATTATAATAATAATAAGCAAATAAAAGAAGCATACAATACATGTTATATTAAGTCAACATTTAGTGTATTTTTAGCAATGTAATCTCATTGCAAGGCATGAGATTAAAGTATTATTAGTATGATGATTTTGATGACTTTGTGTTTCAACTACTGGAGTAGTAAATGTGTTCAGTACCACAGAGCCGTGCACGGTGTTACTGGACCACTGCAGCGATGAACTTTGTGGGAAGAATTCAACATATGTGGACCAACACAATAACTGAGTGTGTGGGGTTGTAAGGCAAGGTGACACCGCAAGTCGGTGTGGGTCGGGTCTCCAGTGAGCATGTGTTGCCCTTGGTGTCGTCCTTGTGGGCTCACATGTGTTCCTTAACTGGGAAGTGGAACTGGGAAGACATGTTTCACTGAGCTGGACATTTTCGGGGGAATAAAAAGAACAAATGATTATGACACAAATAATGACATTATTTAACCTTGGTCCTTGAGCTTATGTCATTGTGAATTTGACCTAAAACAGTAATTCAAAGAAAAGTCGCTTGGGATAAAAGCGTCTGACAAATGCCCTAAATGTAAAGGTACATGTAAAAGACTCTAGATAGGATAAATAAAGCAAGTTCTGCACCAGCCTCCTTATACCTCCTTATAGCTCAAAGCAGTTATGTTCTCTCTGGCCTATAAACTGTAAGGATTCTTGTATTTTACCCAGTGTATTTTTATTCAGATGCTGTCTGAGAGAAAATATTACAATTTCACTCATGTTATTGTCATACTTTATGTTTAGATTACTTTTTTCTGCTCCTCTGTTGAGCCTATTGAGTCCATTTATTTGGATCTGTTTAATGGGGAAACTATTAAAGCTGCATTAAGATTAGGTGAGAAGTTTCACAGAAAGCTATTTAAAAACACATCTCCCAAACAATACTTTGACAAACACCATATTCATTTCATATAAATGTGTTTATTTTTTTACTTCACGATTACTTACTGCAGCTTTAATATACAGCTGCACTTGTGACCTAACCAATTATTAATCAAAATGTTCTCTCATTATGTATGCTTCAGAATATACGAAGCATGGATGCATATGGTGTGTTTCATTTACATCTGCAGTCCTTGGCTCGGGGGGGGAGCAAATGCATGGACAAGAACAATACTAATGTAAATAACAAAGGAACAAAGACCCCTAACTACACACAGTGGAGTAGATAATGACTCAACACACAGCACACTCAATAAAACACAATAACATAACAATCATAAAACAATAGTTTATAGGCCAACAAACTATTATGGGCTCCATATATTGTCAATTGTAAAATGGCAAACACACTTTTTTATTCAAAACATATAAAAAATCCTCACAAACAATCGTGCGCAGTAAAACAATTATTTCACATTTTACATTCAGACTAATCTACGTGAACGGTTCGTTGTGATTAATAAAGTTACACTGAATGAACTGTCGTCGTCATCCGGGAGTCTTCGCGCGTCACCTCGCGCATGCGCACAGACGCGATCCTGCAAGTTCGACCTCTGCACAGTCGGTAAGTTGAATGGCGCTCTCCGTTCCCCGGCAGCGCTTTTAAAATCCGCCGTCATCCTCTCGCCGTATTGTGCCCTCGCGACGGAGGCACGCGTGTAACACACAGACGTGCGCTCGGCCGCCGTTATTTTACGATTTACTTTTTTTTTCCCGCCACATATTTGACCTTAATTCTGTTATCTCGCCTTCCTTCCTTCACAGAGAGACCCGGGCTTTTGACCAACCAGGTTTAATAAACAACTACCTAAACAAGCACCATGTACGCCTGCGCAAAATTCGTCTCCACGCCAGCTCTGGTGAGTCTGCTTGTCTGTCATTAATGTCGTGTGGTTGTGCGTCGCCCTGACGTGTTGTCCTGTGTTGTGTTGTGCTGTGTTGTGTGGGCCTCCGGTTGAACTTGGGTGCAGCAGCAGAAGGGTATCTGCAGCAGACAAGGCCGGGCCGCTAGCGTGTTGCCACCTCCTGATGGGATTATAATACGTATGCGTTGTGCCCCGTGTTCCCCTGTGCATAGTCAAGTCGCTATCTATTTTAAAAGTTGCATATACACCATAATGTCTGCAAAGGCGGGGGGGGGGGGGGGGGTCGTCATAGCCTTGGCTGGTATCTCTTCGGGAGGCTTGTGTTCATATAGCTAAGGTCACCTAACGCTCCTCCGGCCGGAGTTCATCAGTGCACGGAGGGAGCTTGTGGGAGATGACTTTATAAACGCACACACATGAGTTTTTCATTCATTACATTGTGTGTTTCTTTGCGTGCAACCGCTGCCCATCTCGGATCTCAGCGTTTGTGGCTAACTAGCATGGTTTGTCCTGTGTCATGCCCTTTAGCGCGCGAGTATCATCAGGCTGAACTTGACAGGTGCCGTCCACTAATTGACGTTGGGGCAAATTATCTTTCAAACAACATTACCCTTGTAGTAATGGACAAGACTGACCATATCGTGTCAACCCCTCAATGACATGAGCACTGTAATAGTTCACTATATACTACAAGCACAATGTGACCCCACACTCACTGTATTTACAGTGAGGAGTGAGGAGTGTTTAATTCAGTATTTGTTCATTCTTGCAGCATTGGCCTGAGGATTTTAAAATGTATTTATGCTATTCTTCTGCCCTTACAGCTGCGTGCTGGCTCCAGGGCTCTGTGCAGACCTCTCTCTGCCTCTGTGGTCTCCAGGCCTGAGTTGAAAACTGAGGTAAGACACTTGTTTTTTATTTATATATATATATATATATATTCCTTGATATTTTTATTTTATTTGCCCCTCTGTATAACAATGCATTCATTTTGGTGCTGACTCAACATAATCAATTTCAAAAAATATTTCAGTCATACATTTTTCTTTTTCTTACTCTGAAGTCTTCTTGAAAAGAAAGTTTCAGAAAGTTATTTATTGTAATTTACATTGTCAAATGTCTCATTGTATGCATACACTTACTATTTATTAATGCTTCCTTTTGCAGAGCACTACCCTGCTGCCCCAGTCTCCGCTCAGCCAGATGGTCGTGCGTAGCTTCCAGACCAGCGCCGTCAGCCGGGACATCGACACGGCCGCCAAGTTCATCGGCGCCGGAGCCGCCACCGTCGGCGTGGCCGGGTCCGGGGGCCGGGATCGGAACAGTGTTCGGCAGCCTGATCATCGGCTACGCTAGGTGAGCCCACCGCCTTCCTTCCACCTTCAACAACCTGCCGTGGTACATCATAACACCGGGCCATTCTGAAAACTCTTGTGACATGGCAGGCGACAGTATGCAAGAAAAAGATAAAATAACAAGATCATTTTTTTATATATATATATTGGGGTTTTTTGAGTGGCAAAATATACATATAACACAACATACAACAATGATTTAAAAAAAATAATAAAAATGTAATGCTGAATGCAAAAGTATTGAGCATTATAAATGTACAAGTAAGGGCAGATGCACAAGTGATGTCTTGACTCCTTGAAACCTGTTTTTTAAGGACATAAATAGATACTGATGCAAAACTTTGTGACTTAGTTTTCCTCAGTGTGCCTTTTTGTGCATTTCCAGGAACCCATCTCTGAAGCAGCAGCTGTTCTCCTACGCCATCCTGGGCTTCGCCCTGTCTGAAGCCATGGGTCTCTTCTGTTTGATGGTCGCTTTCCTCATCCTGTTTGCTATGTAAAATTCTGCTGTCCTAAATCACTTTAATAACAACACACGTGTGACTACATATTTTATTGTGGCTACCAAACATTGTCTTTGTCGGCGTCCTTGGACATGTACATTCTCAAGTCCGTTGGGCGCCGTCAAAATAATCAAACCCATGTATTGTAAAAATGTACGAAAATTACATGATTAAAATGCATGTATTTGACTATTTAACAAATGGAAGTATGTTTTATATGTCACTATGGTGCAACACGAGTAAGATAATTATTCTCTCCCCCCCCGGAGTCACCTGGCAGCGTTGCTTGTGAATCAACTCAAATTGTGCGTATTCATGCAAGCTCTTTGGGTCATCTTAATGCTTTCTTTGGTTCAACTGCACATCGACAGCAGTACTGTAGACGGCGACCACACGTGCTGGCTTTTGTAAATGGCGATAAATAAACGTAGAGAACAGTTTGATGGTGCTACAGATTGTTTCACTAGTCTTTCCTGAAGAGCACAGCCATAACGGTATGGCTGTATCTACTACACAGTGGTCTGACCAGAATCTCACACTTTACTGCCATTTAATGTGTACTCATTGAAGAGTTAAAACCTTGCAGAAATGAATGGGCCTTTTTTATTTATTCTTTATTTTTTCAAGCATCATGTAATGAGCAAAGTTCAAAATTAATTATTGGACAAATTCATTCTGATGCATGCATGGTGTATGGAAATAGGTGCCAATTTACTATTTTGTTGGATTTGAAACTGAATGGCCAGCCAGCATACAGGCCTGAAGCATAAAGTATTAAAAAAAATGAACGACGAATGAACTCTCAATGACGTCTGCCGTGATGACGCGCACGGGAGTGTGCGTCAATCTCGCGAGATTTTTCTTTCTTCCCCACGACCGGACGGGATTTTTGATATCATCGATTGTGCCTGTGGGGGTAAGTGTGCATAACGTGACTGCTAATTCAGGCCCAACGTTATCGTATATAATGTTATTTTAAGGAGCCGAATGAGGGCAATGCCACTGTTTACCATTTCAACACACGCTCCCCATTCATTGTCATGTGTGGACTTTGCTGTGGCCTCTACCTACAGAGCCGACCTCCAGCGCTGCAGCGACACCAACACAAAGCGACCGCTCCTGTTATGTTCGTGTTGTGTCGCTGTGCCGGCATAGTTATTATTATTATTATTATTATTATTAATTATCTATAACTGGAATCAGGTGCGTGTTCGTCTCCTTTGTTAAACACAATGATTCGCTACCGCGTCCTTCGTATCGGACGGCTTGCTGCAGCAGCTGTGCGGAGACAGCCCCCTGAAAGACACAACCACCACCGGGCGTGTCGGTGGCTTAATAGTCCACATGATTACTTTTATTCAAAGCGTGCCTTTTATCCTCTGTTATTCCAGGTTGATTAAAAGCAGGAATTTCTTAATATGACTGATGATAAACCTTTCCTATGCACCGCTCCTGGGTGTGGCCAGGTAGGCAACTTATTAGAATGATTACAAGCTATTCTTATTTTATTAGTATTATAATTATTATGATTATTATTATAGATAATAAAATATTACTATTATTAATATTATTAGATGACTTAGGCTGCCTAAGGATTTCTAGAATTGTTCTTCAGAGATTTACAAATGAAGACCACCTGGCTGTCCACAAGCACAAACATGAGATGACCCTGAAGTTTGGTCCAGCAAGGAACGACAGTGTCATTGTTGCAGGCAAGTAAAGCCAATGCACTTCAGTTTGTTCATGGTTTTACATGTATGTTTGTGGTATATTGACATTCATATTAGGGATGCACCGATACCACTTTTTTTCAGACCGAGTACAAGTACAAGTACTTACATTTGGGTACTTGCCGATACCGAATACCGATACGAGTACTTAATAAAACCATTACAGTTCTAACAATGACTTTGAAAACATGTTTTATTTTAAATTTTCATCAGATGTTCCTCACTTTCTGACTGTGAACAAATTAAACAAATATAACGGCACTGCCACACATTTCAATGAAATGCAACCTATTCAGTGGACTTCAGAACCATCCAACATACGTCAGTCGGATACTCGGTAGCAAGGACGTGTTGTTGTTTAGGACATTGGTGGACATCACAGATATTGCGCCAAGGATCAGCGTCTCTGGGGGGTGCACCGTTAATTCGCGGTTCTGATGGGGGGGGGGGGGTGCTCCGTTAATTCGCGGTTCTGATGGGGGGGGGGGTGCTCCGTTAATTTGCGGTTCTGATGGGGGGGGGTGCTCCGTTAATTCGCGGTTCTGATGGGGGGGGGGGTGCTCCGTTAATTCGCCGTTCTGATGGGGGGGGGGGGGGGGTGCTCCGTTAATTGGTGGGGACATGTCCCCAGCGTCCCCACTAAATTCTACGCCCATGCTCGGTACCATGCGCAGTTGCTATTAAACATCCATAAACGACAACTCGGTTGCATCTCTTTATTTCAATATTCCTTGGCTAAGAATATTACAAGGTTAACGTTGCGTTGCCAAAGTGGTATCGGTGCGGTTGTATCGGAGTAGTTTAACGAGTACGAGTACATGAACACAGTATCGGACCGATACCGAATACTGGTATCGGTATCGGTGCATCCCTAATTATTATTATTATTATTATTGACATTGCTATGTTCTCTTTCAGACCAAACTCCCACACCGACACGCTTTCTGAAGAACTGCGAGGAAGTCGGCCTCTTCAATGAGCTGGCCAGTCCTTTCGAGCATGACTTCAAAAAAGCTTCTGATTATGACATTAAAAAGGTTATTTTTTAATTGTATCACTTAAAAGAGGGGAGCCCAGGTCACATCTGTTTTATTCTGTTTAATCTATAAACTTATAAGGATGCATTTTTATAAGTTAGGTTTCTAAGTTGTAAAATGTTTAAATTCTACATTCATTCCATCTGTCTGTCCTGTAGTTGCCATTGGATTTGTCGCCACTGGTGACGCCGATAACGCGGAGCAAAATGGAGGAGCACACAGCCATGGAGGTGCACAGGGTGAGCCCTCTGCCCCACCCTGAGTCCACCACCAACGAAGACCAGGTAAACTAGTCCATCTGCATCTATTAACAATGTTGTCTCATCCAAATGTACCTTAATGATGTGGTCTGTTACGCTTTCCCCTGTGAAACAGGGCTGTAACGATTTCAAATTCAAAATGTAAAATTCAATGTCATTCAATACAGTGTCATGAAATGTAATCTGTAGGCATGTAGGCATGTAGACAATTCTCATCTATGCTTTTTTATATTTCTCACACGCATAAACGAAACATATGCAAACAAACAATATCACTTAAAAGATAAAACATTAATGTATACATATATGTTTTATCTACGTATAGTGTATCGTCTAGTGAATAAACTATTTTTACACTATACCTGTAGTTTTATAATGCTAGAAGAGTCCTCAGCCTGTCGTTTTATGTTTTATCTAACCCTGTACAAAAAGAGGAAAACAATAACAGCTCTTTAAAAAAAATGGTTCTTAAAATAGGAAATCGAGCATTTTCTGTATCGGGATACATGAATGAATGAAAGTCTTGGTTTTAATCTTTTGAACAAATAAAATGGAGAACAGAAGCACTATAAACCATTTACTGTTTCTATTAAAGGGTCAGTTCAGCCCAAAAAAACCAAAAAACATGCGCATCCACTAAACCTCTGGTTTAGTGGATCTGCATCTTCTGTGTGATTAGTGAGTTCCCGGTGTGACATGTCCATAGATTTCCACCACTGGTCCACTCCAATGCAAAAGTGCAAAAGAAATGGACATCAGGTGTGATTTCCATTCTTTAGTTGAAATATTCTTGAGCTAAAACGTAGTGAAACTGAGCTCTGAGTTACGAGTCACTTTTTGGCAAGACGTAGCTAATTTAAAATATTTATGTAATTTAATCACAATTAATCAACTTCCATTTAGCTTGTATTGTATTGGAGTGGTGGCAAATCACACTGAAAATAACGAAAGGAAGGACTAGATTGCACTAGGGAATTATGTTTTTTGGGAGGCGAACTCACCCTTTAATAAACTTTTAAGATGATGATTTTTTTTTATAGATTTTTTTTATTGCACACATACTGCAGCTAAGGACTGATATGGTGTTTTCAGGACTTATCTCTGCAGCCAACATCCACTATAGTGCATCCAGCATCCCTCCACGTCCCCAATATACTGCTAGCGACATCAGAAGCTAATGTTGTAATACAGCAAGCGCTGCCATCGCCAACATCTAGCTCTGTTATTACGCAAGTGCCATCCACTAATAGGCCGGTAGTGTAAGTAACTCTAAACGTCACATTCTAAACTTCGTAGAACATTATCAGCTTGTTTTTGGGTTTTTTGTTTTTTTATTTGGTTTCTTTTGCAACTTTTTGTGTTTTGTGCAACAAGTTTGGTTTTTGGTGATCCTTTTTTCCCATGGCATAACATGGTGTTGTGTTGCTGTTTGGTTGCATTACCCATCTGATTATCGTAACTATTATTTGCGTTATTTTGTGTGACATTGGAAAATAACAGTAGCAATACTGCATGAACCAGTTCGATTTTAGTGATAATCGGCTAGTCTTTCTTTGGCTAAACGTAATTTTTTTTCAGTGTTACCTGATGTAAGTCAATGGAGATACATCACGAGTCTTTTGAAATGTTAGATGTTTATCTCATGTTGTTGTTTTGTTGACTGCTCATGACCTTATGTTGTTTCACTAGTTCAATGTTGTGGTGTTTAGTTTGTGTTTAGGATGTCTCACCACACGGTGCGTTGTTCTCCTCTCCCCCTCAGCCCAGTGCCCGGCACCTTCCCCATGCTGCTGCAACTGCCCAATGGCCAGACCATGCCCGTCGCTCTACCCGCCGCCATCACAAGCTCCGCTATACACATCCCGGCCACCACCCCGGTGTGTGCGACTCCTCGGCTCTCGCTGTTCATTTCAGTTAGCGTTGCTAAGCAATGTGTGTGTTATAGGAGCAATGAATGCAGCCTATTTGTGTATCCATTCAGTAAGGAGTTTTATATTTATAGTAAGTTGCACTGATACAATTTTATTCATCCAAATATTATTGCACAGTTCTGGATATATTTACTAAATAATATCGAAGATTTCCTCTCTATTAGCCTTGCTCTGTTGTGGAGCTGAACTCATAATAACGTCATAGCCAGCGATTGTTTTATGTCCGAAGACTATTCAGTAGATGCGTAATTACTCCATGCATTACATATTCCATTGATCTCCTGCACTAAAATCGCCATGTTATTAGTTCATTACCAATGACATTTACTGTTGGGCCTTTAAGAAAGAGAGAGAGAGATGGCAGATGGGGTGGAGAGCGCTCTCCCTCGTGTCTTTACACTTGCTTTAAAACATCCTTCAAAACATCCTGACCTTTATGTTTTATCACAACAAATGTAAAATAATGACGGAAGCCCCATTGGACGCCACCCTTTGGTTATTGAACTGCCGTTCGCTTAATAAGATGGCCATCGTTCCCCGACCTTAGCGGTCCAGTCTAATTTACTCTCTCCTATAACGCTCGTGATGTATTAACATCACGTACCGCCCGCTCCACACTGCGCCGGAGATCTCGGAATATCTGAATATTAATGGGCTTTCCGAACCCCTAGCCCTTGGCATTCCCACACTGGAAAGCATATGAGGTGGAGGGTGAACCCAGGGACTGATTCTGATGCAGGGGCTGGCCGTGTGTATCGCCGTGGCCGAGACGCAGCAGTTAGCTGCATCCCCACCCCACGGAATCCATTACGGCGAGATGGGAAAACCACGTTCCACCAGAGCGCCAAAAACAACCCCACATCCTTTCATTTATTATTATTATTATGTTTAAGGGTATTATTATTATCTTTAAGGGCATGTTTTAACACCGCAATGAGGGCTCATTCGGGTTCTTCCTGTGTATTTGTTTTTGTCGTTTCCTAACTCCCACCGTGGTGGCCTGTCTGCTGGTTCTGTGCGGCTGGTTGTCTGCCTGGAACACTGGGCAGCAGATGATTATGTGCTGATAGCAGCACAGCGGGGAAAACAAGGGGAAACAGTTATCTCCCTCCCCTAGTCTGTGGGGACCGAGGGAGCCACTGACAAGCAAAGAGAGGGGGGGTGGAGAGAAGATGCAGACCACCATTAGATCTCTACCTCCCTCTCTCGCACTCTCCCTCACTCCCTCCCTCGCACTCTCTTCCTCTCTTCTCTCAATCCCTCTGTCTCTCTCTTTCTCTTCCTCAATCCCCCCCTCCATTTATCCCTCTGTTTCTCTCCCTCCCCCTCTTTCTCCTTTTCTCCTTCTCTCTCTCCCTCCCTCTTTTCTCTCCCTCCCCGCTTCTCCCCCTCTTCCTCTCTCTCTCTTTCTCCCTCTCTCCGTCCCTTTGTCTCTCGCTCCCTCTCTCCCCCTTTCCCCCTCTCTCTCTCTCTCCTTCCCTCTGTCTCTCCCTCTCTCGCTTTCTCCCTCTGTCTCTCCCTCGCCCCCCTTCCCCCTCTCTCTACTTCTCCCTCTCTCTCCCTCCCTCTCCCCCCTTCTCCCTCTCTCCCTCTTTCTCTCTCCCCCCTCTCCCTCCCTCTCGCTCTGCCTCTCTGGCTCCCTCGCTCCACGTGTCTGTGTGTCTCTGCCATCAGGAGCTCTGAGAGGAGTGCTAGGTCTATGTGTGGCCTTGCTGCAGCAGCAGCAGCAGCAGCAGTCTCTCCTCAGCGTCTGTGTCCATATGCTCTCCAACAGGCAGCCAGGGGGTTCGTTAGCACGCCGCCCGCCGCATCTCCATGTGCTGCTGCCTCCGCAAATAACGGGCCATCCCGCCTAATGAGGCTGAGCTATGAGGAAGCTGAGAGATGGTGGTCTCTGGCACACACACGCCGTGCAGCACATTAAGTCAGCCTCACCCAGCATGGAACCTTTTGTTCAGCACAATCCTCTCTGACCTGTACACCCTCCTCCATCCCCCCCAGCCCTACCTCCCGCTCCAGCGCATCCCCCCCAGCCCAGCCCTCGCTCAGCTCATCAGCAAACTCCTAATGAGCCTACGTCAAGAAAACACACCCCCCTCTCACCCTGCAACAACACACTCGCCACCCACCCACCCAACACACGCACACACGCTCACACACTACTACCACACACACACACACACGCTACCACACACAAACACACACACACACACCAACCACCAAAAACCCGCTCTCTCTGGGGGCAGCGGAGACGCACTTTACAAGGACTGATGATGCTGCAAAGGCAACAATAATGATAATTAACTTGCTGAATTTAGAAGATTATGCTGTTAATTAGTTGCAAAATAAAGATAAGTAATATAGCGGCAGATGGTTGAATAAGACCCATGAGATGAAGGGTTATTACGTTGATGAGCCGTGGCAGATGTGAAATATGAAGGCTGGAGTGTGTGGGCGGGGGGGGGAGGCGGGGTGTTTGCGTGGGGCCGAGGGAGACGGCGAGAGATGACAAACGTCGGGACAGCGCAGCGTTGTACTCAGCACACCGCCGGGTGGGGGAGGGGGGTGCTACTCCGTAAGCCAACTGGGGGGGAACGGGAGGTGGGAGCAGGAGGGGGGGATCCTGGCACACACACGCCGTGAAGCACATTAAGTCAGCCTCACCCTGCATGGAACCTTTTGTTCAGCACAATCCTCTCTGACCTGTACACCCTCCTCCCTCCCTCCCCTCACACCTCCCCCTCCCCAGCGCATCCCCCCCAGCCCAGCCCTCGCTCAGCTCATCAGCAAACTCCTAATGAGCCTGCGTCAAGGAAACACACTTCCCTCTCACCCTGCAACAACACACTAACCCACCCAACACACACACACGCTCACCACCACCACACACACACACACACGCTACCACACACAAACACACACACACACACCAACCACCAAAAACCCGCTCTCTCTGGGGGCAGCGGAGACGCACTTTACAAGGACTGATGATGCTGCAAAGGCAACAATAATGATAATTAACTTGCTGAATTTAGAAGATTATGCTGTTAATTAGTTGCAAAATAAAGATAAGTAATATAGCGGCAGATGGTTGAATAAGACCCATGAGATGAAGGGTTATTAGGCTGATGAGCTTTTCCGTGGCAGACGTGAAATATGAATAGGACTGGCTCTCCCCCCACTCTGTAGCGCACGCCTTCCAGGAGAGTAATATCTTGTTTCTGCCAGAGGAGCTTGTGGAAGGGTATTACACGATAAACTAATTTGGTAGATAGATTGGGGGGCTGGCTGGCTGGCTGAAGGAAGGTAGCTTTTAGAATAATGTGGCCCCTCTGTTTCCTCCCATGTAAATGTATTCCCGCTCCCTTTGTTATTGGCGGCAGCGGAGGAGGAGGAGGAGGGAGGGAGAGAGAGAGAGAGAGAGAGAGAGATGGAGATAGAGAAGGAGAGAGAGAGAGAGAGATGGAGATAGAGAAGGAGAGAGAGAGGAGGCTCGTTCACTTCCTGCTCCGTGCATCACCGTGTGATTGGGGCGGATGTGGCCCGTAATGAATGGCTGCTCCCCGTCAACAACATCCCCGGCGTTGGGATGTTGTTGTTGTTGTTGTTGTTGTTGTTGTGAGTGATGTGTGATTCGTTGTTAGCCAGCTGCACCGGGTTTAAATAATTTTAGCTTGTATGTTTGTGTTTTTACATTTCACAGTGTTGTACATCAGGGTTTATTATAATATTTGCCACACCGCCCTCTTAGTGCACAGCGGACTGGAGTATATCCTGAAATTAGTAGCCCTTTGTACTCAATCGAGAGTATGTTTTGAATCGAGAATCAATTTTTAACTGTGACCCACAAGAATCAAAATTTTATGTCATTGTGAGATGATACAAAAAGAGTCACACCCTAATAAGACAGTTCCTATCTTTATGCAGAGAGAGAGAGTGAGAGAGAGAAAAAGAGAACAGGAGAGAAGAGAGAGAGCGAGGGCGGGAAAGAGAAGATCGAGAGTGGGTGAGAGAGAGAGGTGTTGGGGGTAATGTTTTTCATTTTTGATTGTTTGGATTAAGACGGGAAAATCTTGTTTGGTGCAAACTAAATAACTAAAACTAAATAAATAAATAAACTAAATAAGGCAGGTTTGATTGCTGTGGTCTAGTAGATGTTACACAGTAGCCGTAGCTAAGAAGGATGTCATGAGAAACATTTGAGAAAACCTTTATTTCCCTGGCTTTGAATTGCATCGATATTGACGCCATTTCATTTGTCCTCCTCAGAAGCTGGAGCCCCCCCACGGCCCCCCGCCGTTCCCTCAGGTAACCAACGGCGATGGCGGCGAAGCTCAGAGCACCAGCGACACCCTCACCCGCCTGCCTCCTCACCCGCCTGCCCCCCCCCTCACCTGCCTGCCCCCACGCCCACCCCCACCCGTGAGTCCCGCCCTGCTCCTGCCCCCGAGCCCGTCGGCGCCACCACCGGTACCAGACCTCATCCCGGCCCCCATCCCTGTGCCCGTCCCCATCCAGATCGAGGCGCATTCCCCTGCCCCGGTCCCGGTCCCGGTCCGAGTCCGTTCCCCGGCCCCGGTCCCTTCTCCCTCCCTGGTCTTCATCCCTGTCCCCGTCCCGGTCCCGGTCCAGGCACAAACGCCATCTCCTCCCCCCCTCCTCCCCTCTCCGGAGGACGCCGGTCCCCAGTCCGTCCAGCAGCTGGCCACGTCCACCACAGAGAGCCCCGTGAGTACCGGCAACCCCTCCCTACGCTGAACTTATACTAAAAACATCACCGTAGCGGCAGTAGCTCAGGAGGTAAGATCAGTTGTCTGGCGACCGGAAGGTTGCTGGTTCGATCCTCGGGCTTGTGTATTGAGGTGTCCCTGAGCAAGACACCACCTAACCCTAACTGCTCCTGATGTGTTGGTTGTTACCTTGCATGGTTGACACCTCATTTCAAGTGTGCGGTCGGTCCGTCTGCCTGCTATTCTGCATGCTAATGACTCGCGCTCAGAGCCACATCTCGCTGCGGCCGCCGTTGGCTTGTATTGACAATGATTGCCGCCAAAATGAGCCCATTAAATCGGAGGGGCAGACACGACTGTGATACGTTCCTATCTGCGGGGTGACCACCACCTCCGCCACCAGCACCGCCGCTGCCGAGCTAGGCTAGTTCATTATGCATCCATCCCGCCGCCGCCGTCGCTAACACTCCCAGTGACATACGTCATGTGTATTATGGGACTGATGGGCCTCCCTGGCTGGAATTGGCTGTCACGGCCCCGGCCAGCTCATTTACTGTTGTCTGGATGCTTCTTAAGTAGATCGGCCGCTGATGAATTGGGTCGTTCCCGCTCACCCAAGTATTTGCTGAGGGAGAGGGAGAGGGTGGCTGGTTGGTGGCTGGTTGGTTGGTTGGTGCTTCCCTTTTGGAACACCTTCTGTGAAATATGAGTATTTTGGATGTTGTTGTTGTTGTTGTTGATCCCCCTCCTGTGCACCCCCTGCTGGGGAAGTACGCAGGGCTGAGTGACGACAGTGCTTCTGATTGGCTGGCGTCTGGGTATCAGAGATGTTTTTAGCGGAGCCAGATACTACCTGCCACCAGCAGGAGCGAGGTCTTGAGGTTATCATTTCATTACGGAAAAAAAGCCAACGCTGGGACATTTTAGAATTCAGATTTACTCATTAAAGGAGACATATTATGCAATTAATACATCTAGGTGGACATTCCCACTTGTGATGTCACTAGACGGTGGTCACATTGGAATTGTGAAATGGCTTGCAATGGCTAATCACACTCACACCTGGTGGCATAACAGGGGACCTTTAAGGTAAACAAACCACACCCTCGTCACCGTGGTAACCATGGCTGGAGCTGCACACACACACACACACACACACACACACATCCATGTTACGGAGGCCTCGTCTCGTCATGTCACCCACCTCCCGCCTCACCGATCGCTCCGTACCTCCCGGGGCCCCGCTGGCCCCCAGACCTCGTCGGTAAATACCCTTCATCGTCCTGCCCGGGAACTGCTGCTGGCAGGTGGGCAGGAAATTACCCGGCTCTGCCCCACCGGCGAGCCAGGACATGCTTTGACGTTGGCAGCCCGATTGCTCCATCTGTTTACGGCCCGAGCCCCCGCATCAGAAGTCAGGGTGGGAGGGGCGGGGGGGGGGGGGGGGGGGGTGGGGGTGGGAGGTGTCCGAGGTGGGTGGGGGTGGGCTGTCGAA
>PIJE02000029.1:459181-479340 GCA_002895965.2 Coryphaenoides rupestris
ATATTATTGTATATTTCTACCTATTTTCTTTCTATTTTTCTCTGTTTGTCTCGCTACTGAACCCGCAGCGCCCCCTAGTGGCAAGGTAGAGACACGTGGTTGAAAACAACAAGCGCTCCTATCATAATAAAACGCGACCCCCCCCCCCCCCCCAGGCAGATTGGCCAGATCAGATCTCACCTAATTAGGCGAGGATTAAGTCCACAACTTAAGCCTGGTCGTGTAGGCCTACGTGAAATGTACCGCAAACAGTGTGCGAAATACCCGGTGGCAATCTAAGGGTCCCCACAAGGCCCCAGCACCCAGGGCCCCCCAGTCAGCGCTCTGCTGAGTACAATTTAGACTGGATCCAGTGGCGGTTCTTGGGTTGGCCGCTAGGTGGTGCCGGGGAGCTAATTTATGCCCCGGCACCACCTAGCGGCCAGCGCAGGAACCGCCACTGGATCGAGCATTTATTTTGTCACTGTTTCTAAAATAAAACCGTAAGTACATTCGCGAAAACAGGTGTAAAAACTGGTTGGCGGAGACTGGCAACCCGTTTTTACACCTGTTTTCAACCCATTCACATCTATTTTGGCTGCGAGGTGTGTGTGAATGTGTGCATTGTAGAAGCTTCTGGGATCAGACCATATACTTATACTATATGTTAGGTTTTCTAAACGACACAACAATTGGATCGCAGCCTGTTTCAGGCCCTCCCAGAAACAACTGGGCGTTACATGGCAATGGCAATATAAGAGGAAACAAACAACACAACATCATGTTTCTTTAGGCTAGCCTATTCATATTTCAAAGTCACAAAGTGTTTTATTGTCACATGTGCATCACAACACAACCCAGGCCCATTCTGAACAGCGAAACTCTTGTGCCATGGCAGGCGACAGTTCGTAGGAAGTAAGCAAAAAATAACAAGATGATCATGTTTTTTGTGAATATGTTTTGAAATTTGAAGAATGAATACATAGGGGGCTTTTAAAATACATTTTTAGAGGCAATTGTAGGCCTACGGTGGGTGACAATTTTCCCAGAGATCCCCTCCCCCTTTCAGAAGGTCTCAAGTGTTAATTGAGGGGTCCCCTGTATCTCAGAGCCCTGTAAATAAACAGCAGGGGGGCACCTTGCTTGAGGGGGGCGGGGCGGGCGAAAAAGATGTCTGGCTCGCCAAAATGCACGCTGAAGGCCGTAAAATCAGACCCAGACTCCCCGGAGAGGTGGGCTGCTCCTCCTGCTCCTCCTGCTGCTGCTGCTGCTGCTTTAAGCCCACGCAGGCTTTAACCCCTTTTATCTGGAGACCCAAGATGAAACGGCGTGATTTACATTTAATACAGATTATGCTAATGCGCTGGTTGTGTCCCAAACCGAACCGTCCCTGCCTGCAGCAACCTGCGACGACGCCAGCCCTTATTGTCATTCAAATCTCCCGATCGTATGTTGCCGTCCCTCGTAATTAGCCTACGTTACATGCATTAGTAATGACACACACACACACACACACACACACACAGAGGCTGGGCTATGGTTCTGCTTCTGGAGTGCTGCTGAGACAACAATTTTGTTTTATTCCCAGCGTAGCAACCCCAGAACATCATGCTATCATCATGCTATCATCACACTGGTTCTGTTTGCTTTGTCGCGTAATTTGCAGCAAGGCACTGGAGTTAGCACGATGCCATCTTGTGTTTAACCGGGGGACTCGCTCAAGTTGTGGTGTAATTACCGAGAGTCTCTGGGCTCCGGCACTGCCATCGGCACCTCCTCCACCCACCACCCTCTCTCCCCACCTGCACCCGCCCTCTCTCTCCTCCACCTGCACCCCCGCCCTCTCTCTCCTCCACCTGCACCTCCACCCTCTCCTCCTCCTGCACCTGCTCCTCTGCCCTCTCCTCCTCCTGCACCCTTCCACCTTCTCTCTCCTCCACCTGCACCCCCACCCTCTCTCTCCTCCACCTGCACCTCCACCCTCTCCTCCTCCTGCACCCCCACCCTCTCTCTCCTCCACCTGCACCTCCACCCTCTCCTCCTCCTGAGTGCGATTCGCCAGTGCAAACCGTTTCACAATGGCCATGTGATTACCGTCTAGTGACATCACAAGTGGGAATGTCCACCTCGTGGTATACTGACGGTAGTCACATGGCAATTGTGAAACGGCTCGCAATAGCTAATCACACTCACACCCGGTGGCATAATATGTCCCCTTTAACCGGAACAGAACAGGACACGCTACAGTTTAAAGATCGGAAAAGGAGACACAGTTGTTAAAAACGGCACATATAGAACAACATTGTAAACAAAGAGAGAGAGAGAAATGTGGATAAATCTCCATTCATTGTTTAAACTGTTGGTGTTTTTGTTTAGATCTGTGTCATTACTCGTCGTATATTTCTTTATGATGAAAGAAAATGAACATTTGGAATCTATTTCTTCGGAGTATACTAATAGTAGTAGTATTTACGTTAGATTTTTAATCTCACTCATTTTCTTTTTACTATGGTCTAATTGTCCTACTTGTGTGAATCAGTAAATTTTATAAATTTTATATTTTTTTTATATTATAGCTCCAGCCACATCTGTAACTTCTGTGATGTATTTTCATTATATTTTCTGCTACGTTGACTCAAGTCAGTCACAGTTTAATGTGACTTCCACCCATCCCTGATTTCCATAAATTGAATATGTGGATTTAAAGTAACCCCGGCCAGGCGTGAATTCAGTCCAAAAAAATTATCCAGATGTGCGTTTCAACAAAAGGTGCGAGGTTTTGATAGACGGAAAGCTCCCACATTCTATTTTCTTTCACAATTAAGACAAGAATTGAGCTCTCTGGGAGTTAATGGGACTAGACAAAGGGCCACAAAGCCACACTTTAACTGGTAAATGTTTAAGAGCTCAGATATTTGTGCTCAAATCAGACGGAGGGGGAGAGAGGGGAGGGGGGAGGCGAGGGGGGAGAGGGGGAGGCGAGGGGGGGCGGGGGGGGGGTCCTCGGAGGCGGCACCTGGGACCGCCAGAGAGCTGCCCCTTTTACTGCCCGCATTAAAGTCTGTCTTCTGCATCTTATGCTCTTAAAATATATTATCGGGGTCAAATGGGGGGGCCTGTAAATTCTGTGTGATGGGCCAACGTGAGGACGTAAACCCCTCTGTGTTTCAGTCACACGGCGTGCTGGGATGGCTCTATAAGAAATGTAATCAAATGACCTGGACTGTTTAATAATAGATGGATGGATGGAAGCCATTGGTTATTTTCTCTGATGCTGGTTTGACTTTAATATTTCTTTCTGCTGCTTTAATGATGATAATGACAAAATGTGATAATGCTGATACATTTCTATTTACAGTATAATTAATCATTATCGTTTCGCTTTCAACGTGGACGATCAATTGAGAAACAAAGATTTGTAATGCGGCCGCAGGGAGACCAGATTCACACTCCTACTAGTGACTCCATAAAACAAACAATTTACAGAAAACAGACAACAGACTCAAATCAATTACCATCAATTACTGATGGCCTCCCCAGAACTAATCAATTTGTTGTGAGAAATGCACAAGCTCCCCAGGCAGCAGAGACCAGAACACGCCACATCATATGACGGTGTGACCGTCTGAACTAAGTGAACACAACATTAACACGCCTTCCCTCTCATGTTGCTGTTTGATCAATGAATGACTTGCTGTTGCAGGCTGACCTCCGTCACCTCCACCGCCGCCTCCACCGCCGCCACCACCGATGTCGTGTTTCCATGACGACGGCGCCTTGAGGCCATTCTGATTACTTCATCGGGTGCGGTGAGTGCATGTGTTGTTGTTATTGTTGTTGTTGTTATTTGTACGTAAGCATGTTAGATGCACTCGGATGCACTAGCAGTCCCCTTGGGGGTCATAAACAACACATGTATCACCCTCTATCATATACAGCATGTGCATTGGGACTATTATGGTGTACAGTATATATGCCTCTGCATATCAAATCAAATCAAATCAAGTTTATTTACAAAGCACATTTATAAACAACTTTCATTGTATCCCCACTGTCTTGGCGACAGTGGGGATACAATGAAACGTGATGAGAACAGAACGTCAAGTAGAATAATACAGAACACACACACACAGACACACACAGCACACACACACACACACACACACACACACACACACACACACAGACACACAGACACACACACACACACACACACACACACACACACACACACACACACACACACACACACACACACACACACACACACACACACACACACACACACACAGACGCACACACACAACCACACGGTTCGTCAGTATAATCACACGCTTCAATTAACCATAAATGAATCGCCCTCCAAAATAAAGTGAAATTCTGAACAATTATAAAAAAGGTTTTTCCCTCTAAAGTCACCCTCAGTAAATCTTTTTTTTTTTTCTTCCAACCAGCGCTTTGTCCTTGCGGTGCCCGGAAATGAAATGATGTGCATTAGGTGTGTCAGCCCCCCGCCACCACGGCCCCCCAGCAGAGAGACGAGGTTGGCGGGGGCTGCATCGGTGTGTTGATTGTTGTCTGATTAGCAGACATGCAGCTGGCAGCAAGCAGCAGCAGCCGTCACCGCCGCCACTTTAATTTAATCGGGACAAACAAAGACACCGCTAATCACAGTTTTAATATTCCTCCATTATCGAAAGTGATGGCAAATTACGCTGGCTGGTGAGGTTGGGGGGGGGGGTCCTCCAAATCGACTTTGTTTTGGCTTCTCCTCTTCTTCTTCTTCGCCGTTTGATTGTGTGTTTGTTTGTTTGTTTGTTTGGAATTCGTTGTTCTCCAGTTTTCCGTGCGCATGCAAATGTGTGTGCTGCCGTTTACTGGAACATTTTCTGCACATTCTATAACGCATCCTAAAAGCTTAAACATTCATAGTTCCACGCCATCCACTAAAATGTAAAGACATTCCTTGTGATCAGTAGCAAATAGTTTCCTCATTTCCGTTCCCTCTAGGACAGTGAATTTATGATTAAACACTTATTGTCAAAAGAAGATTCCCCTTGTCCATACCTGGTTATGTCTGTTATTTCCGTAGCTTTATTTTCAATCTATTTTTCCATTAGTTTCCCCCATTTGCGTCCTTGTGTAAATAACCGCCTGTCACTGCATGGGCCATTATTGATTGGTCCGCTCCGATGTGGACATTGTCATCGTTTTATTACATATATATCTCTGTGCAAACAATCCCTGTCCTGTGCAGCGAAACACAAATCCACCCTCCCCCCCCCCTGCCCGGCTCAGAGGTGCAATAATTGGGGATTAGTTGGACTTTATTGACATTTGATCTTTCCTCGTGTCTTACAAGACATACAAGGCGTACAAGACTGTACAAATAGTCAGGTTTTCAGTTAGACCTCCATCATGTCATCAATTGACAGCGAGGTCTTTTTATTATGGTAACAGCATTCTAATTCTAATTTCCTTCTTCAGGTCTGTACAACACACACACACGGTGGTGGTGAAGGAATTATATATGCCAAGGAAGATGGGTTAGATGCTTAAGCGTGAATTACATTTAGTTCTCCCATTTGGGGAATTGACAAATATATGCCTGCATCTTCATTTCACTCTGATTTAGTGTGTGCAGCATGTGTTTGTGTGTGTCTGCCTGTGTGTGTGTGTGTGTGTGTGTGTGTGTGTGTGCGCGTGCATCTGCCTGCCTGTGTGTTTGTGTGTGTCTGTATGTGTGTGTGTGTGTGTGTGTGTGTGTGTGTGTGTGCGCACGCTGCACGCTGCTTGTGTGTGTCTGCCTGTGTGTGTGTGTGTTTGTATGTGTGTGTACGTGTGTGTGTTAATATTCCAGACTCCAATCAAATCACAGCTTCCTGCAGTGAATTAGATTCCAGTCTCCCAGACTACATTAAGCTATCTCCACATTAAGCTAGCTCCATCCATTACGCCCTGAGAAGCCGCGGTCGTCCTTATGGCTTCCTGTTTGGTTGCACTCCCAAGCCCATTTACACATAGATCACCATTAATAATAAAATAGCTGTTGTTTTGTACCAGGAAACATTACAGGATGAGGGCACCGGGAAGCGAAACATGTTGTTTTATGATCTGTTCAAACAAATCGACCAATGAATGAAGTGAACACATCCTAGAACTACGAGTCCTACACATGGGGTTTTTTTCCCTACTCCTTAAAAATATGTCTGTGTGTAGACTACTACAGCATGTACAGTATATACTGTACGCTGGCATCCATTAAAAGCCAGACTTCGCCTGGCCTGGCTATTAACCCAGACCACCGGCAGAGCACCGCGGAGCCGTGGGTTCTTATTGTTGAACGTGGTGATGGCTTATTATTATTATTATTATTAATATTATTATTATTATTATTATTATTCATTCTGCAGACGCAAAAAAAAACACGAGCATTAGCTGTTTTCCACTTTGGTGTCGAGATCGAGTCTTCTGGAAATAGACCTCCTACCAAGATGAAGAGCAGCAGAAGCAGCAGTGTGCACACAAGGAGAGAGATTGCCTTTTGTCCTCCAAGTCTTGTAATGAAGAGCTGTTGTTAGTGCTGTTGTCTACAGAGCAACTGACCCATTCACAAAACCAACGTCAACAGACATAGAACCAGGGGGCGGGTGGGGAGGGGGTGGTGTGTGTGTGTGTGTGTGTGTGTGCGTGTGTGCATCTGTGTGTTTGTGCGTGTGTGTGTGTGTGCGTGTGTGCATCTGTGTGTTTGTGCGTGTGTGTGTCTGTGTGCGTGTGTGTAACAGTGTGTGTCCGTGTGTGTGTGTGTATCAGTGTGTGTGTCTGTGTGTCTGTGTGAAGTGTGTGTGTGTGTGTCTGTGTGCGTGTGTGTAACAGTGTGTGTCCGTGTGTGTGTGTGTGTATCAGTGTGTGTGTGTGTGTGTCTGTGTGCTGTGTGTGTGTGTGTGTCAGTGTGTGTGTGTGTTGTGTGTGTGTGTGTGTGTGTGTGTGTGTGTGTGTGTGTGTGTGTGTATCAGTGTGTGTGTGTGTGTCTGTGTGCGTGTGTGTAACAGTGTGTGTCCGTGTGTGTGTGTGTATCAGCGTGTGTGTCTGTGTGTCTGTGTGTCTGTGTGCGTGTGTGTAACAGTGTGTGTCCGTGTGTGTGTGTGTATCAGTGTGTGTGTCTGTGTGTCTGTGTGCGTGTGTGTAACAGTGTGTGTCCGTGTGTGTGTGTGTATCAGCGTGTGTGTCTGTGTGTCTGTGTGCGTGTGTGTAACAGTGTGTGTCCGTGTGTGTGTGTGTATCAGCGTGTGTGTCTGTGTGTCTGTGTGCGTGTGTGTAACAGTGTGTGTCCGTGTGTGTGTGTGTATCAGCGTGTGTGTCTGTGTGTCTGTGTGCGTGTGTGTAACAGTGTGTGTCCGTGTGTGTGTGTGTGTATCAGCGTGTGTGTGTGTGTGTCTGTGTGCGTGTGTGCGTCTGTGTGTTCGTGCACGCGTGTGTCTGTGTTAAGCGACAACAACACAGTTGTAGCTCCTTGCTGCTAATCTCTTACATGACTCCCTTTTTATTTTTATTTGGAGGGAGGAGGAGGAGAGAGGGGAGGGGGAGGAGGGAGGGGAGGAGGGGGGAGGAGGAGAGAGAGAGGGGAGGAGGAGGAGAAGGGAGAGGAGGAGGATGAGCAGCAGTGTGCACACAAGGAGAGAGATTGCCTTTTGTCCTCCAAGTCTTGTAATGAAGAGCTGTTGTTAGTGCTGTTGTCTACAGAGCAACTGACCCATTCACAAAACCAACGTCAACAGACATAGAACCAGGGGGCGGGTGGGGAGGGGGTGGTGTGTGTGTGTGTGTGTGTGTGTGTGTGTGCGTGTGTGTGTGTGTGTGTGTGGTGTGTGTGTGTGTGTGTGTGTGTGTGTGTAACAGTGTGTGTCCGTGTGTGTGTGTGTGTGTGTGTGTGTGTGTCTGTGTGTGTGTGTGTGTGTGTGTGTGTGTGTGTGTGTATCAGTGTGTGTGTGTGTGTGTGTGTCTGTGTGTGTGTGTGTGTGTGTGTGTGTGTGTGTGTGTGTGTGTGTGTGTGTGTGTATCAGCGTGTGTGTCTGTGTGTCTGTGTGCGTGTGTGTAACAGTGTGTGTCCGTGTGTGTGTGTGTATCAGTGTGTGTGTCTGTGTGTCTGTGTGCGTGTGTGTAACAGTGTGTGTCCGTGTGTGTGTGTGTGTGTGTATCAGTGTGTGTGTGTGTGTGTGTGTGTGTCTGTGTGCGTGTGTGTAACAGTGTGTGTCCGTGAGTGTGTGTGTGTCCGTGTGTGTGTGTGTATCAGCGTGTGTGTCTGTGTGTCTGTGTGCGTGTGTGTAACAGTGTGTGTCCGTGTGTGTGTGTGTGTGTGTGTGTGTGTGTGTGTGTGTGTCGTGTGTGTCTGTGTGTGTGTGTGTGTGTCGTGTGTGTGTCGTGTGTGTGTGTGTGTGTGTGTGTGTGTGTGTGTGTGTGTGTGTGTGTGTATCAGCGTGTGTGTGTGTGTGTCTGTGTGCGTGTGTGCGTCTGTGTGTTCGTGCACGCGTGTGTCTGTGTTAAGCGACAACAACACAGTTGTAGCTCCTTGCTGCTAATCTCTTACATGACTCCCTTTTTATTTTTATTTTTAGCGGAGGCTGCTAAATGGTTTTTTGGTGTCACGACCAGATCTTAGGAGGACTTATCTGATGACGACCTTTTGAACTCCATCATTCAATCTCAACGTGCAGCGGAAAAAACCCAACGGCTTTTTTTTTTTTTCTTTCTTCCAAACCATTTTTCATTCCACTCCCAATGTTTTCCTCATTTTTCATGTTTGGCCTTTTGATATGCTAACGAGCCGTGCCGCGCGGAGACAACATGATCCATGGTGCGGACCAGATGTCCACCAGCCGCTGTGTTAATGTCCACGTCCCGATGATTTGATATTCGTGGCCGGGTGCCTGCTGATTGGACAACAGCCCCGAGCCAAATAGACCCAGCGGCTGCTCTGATTGGACGACGTGGATGCATTGCAAAATGCATTTAGGCCCAGACGCTCTGGCGGCACACAGAATGTAAACAGTAATGTGTACAATATTTATAATGTAATGTGCAGCATTTATACATTAATGTGCAGTATTTATACAGTAATACACATCAGTTAGCTGTGGCCTTTGCAGCCTTTCCAGCTTTACAGTAATAGTATACTCAGTGTTGCAGTAATAGTAAATGCAGTGTTACAGTAATAGTAGATGCCGTGTAAATAACAGACATTACATAATTTATTAGGACCTTGCTAATCTCTTACATGACTCCCTTTTTATTTTTATTTTTAGCGGAGGCTGCTAAATGGTTTTTTGGTGTCACGACCAGATCTTAGGAGGACTTATCTGATGACGACCTTTTGAACTCCATCATTCAATCTCAACGTGCAGCGGAAAAAACCCAACGGCTTTTTTTTTTTTTCTTTCTTCCAAACCATTTTTCATTCCACTCCCAATGTGTTTTCCTCATTTTTCATGTTTGGCCTTTTGATAGCTAACGAGCCATGCCGTGCGGAGGCAACATGATCCATGGTGCCGGACCCAGATGTCCACCCTAAGCCGCTGTGTTAATGGTCCACGGTCCCGGATGATGTTGATATTCGTGGCCGGGTGCCTGTGATTGGACAACAGCCCCGAGCCAAATAGACCCAGCGGCTGCTCTGATTGGCGACTTGAATGCCATTGCCAAATGCATTAGGCCCAGGAGCGCCCTCTGGCGGCACACAGAATGTAAACAAGGTAATGTGTACGAGTATTTATAGATGGTAATGTGCAGTATTTATACATTAATGTGCAGTATTTATACAGGTAATACACATCAGTTACGCTGTGGCCCTTTGCAAGCCTTCCAGCTTTCAGGAATAGTATACTCAGTGTTACGGTAATAGTATATTAAGTGTTGGCAGTAATAGTTTAATTGCAGTGTTACAGTAATAGTAGATGCCGTGTAAATAACAGACATTACATAATTTATTAGGACTGTAATGCCGTACTGTAATTACGGTACTAATACATTATGTATTAGTAAATGCAGTTTTCAATTAATAATAGCAGAAATATGACAGTAATACTATGCAGTATTACAGTAATAGTATATGCCGTATTAGTCATGGTATATACACTATTACAGTAATAGTTTATATATTATTACTAGTATTACAATATATATATATATACTGTAATAGTATTACATTAATAGTATAGTATATGCACCAGTAATAGTACATACAGAAAAGAGCAGGTTTTTATTTTTAGGAATGAGAAATATAAATGAAATAAGCATATAAACAGCGAGGCATATAAACAAGTAGGCATAAACATCATGAACAACAACAACAACAGAATCAGAATCACTCAGAGACGCACTATTGTGTATCTAACAGTCTGTCTGTCATTCAAGCCTTCTGGGAGCCTTATGACTTCCTGTGTAGTGGGAATGCACACAAGAGATCCCTATTCTCATCTCTGAACGCGGTAACACAGCCTGGCATGAAAGACGCATTAAAATGTGCATTAATATATGACTTGTCAACGAGCACCTCCTATAGTATTGATTTAATGGTGTGTGTGTGTGTGTGTGTGTGTGTGTGTGTGTGTGTGTTGGTCTATGTGTGTGCTTATGCATGTGTAGGTGTGTGTGGTTTTGTGTGTGTGTGTGTGTGTGTGTGTGTGTGCATTCGTGTTTGTATGTGTTTGTGTTTGTGTGTGCTTATTCATATGTAGGTGTGTGTGTGTGCGTGTGCGCGCGCATGTTTTTGTGTGCATGTGAGTGTCTGTGTGTGTGTGTATGTGTGTGTGTGTGCATGAGAGAGTGGGAGGCGCGTGAGTGTGTGAAATGTGATAATTATTGGTTATGAAACATCGCTGCTGGCTGGGAGCGTGCAGTGATCCAGGGACTCATGGGTCTGCGGAGGAGGAGGAGGAGGAGGAGGAGGAGGAGGAGAAGAAGGAGCCCTCTGCATCGATGCCGTTGCATAAGAGTCCTGGTTGCTTCAGACGAACAAGCATACTTGGACATGGGGGGGGGGGGGGGGGGGGGGGGGCCAAGCTCATCGAGTGCCTTCAGACGTCATGCACAAGCCTGCCCACCAGACTCCCACTGTCTGTTCACGTGTTCGATGAGAACGACCAGGGAGTGAGTGAGGTCATACGACAAACTTTGTGTTTGATTTGGGGTTTAAAACAGGGGGGAACATGATATGCAAAGGTGTGTTATGTAAATGTGACGTTTCAGCAATCAGGGCCAATGTCAAAGAGAGTCCTGCGTGGTGTCGCGTGCCGTGCGTGTGTGTGTGTGTGTGTGGCCGTGCGTGTGTGTGTGTGTGGTGCGTGCACGCGTGTGTGTCTTTGCATAATACACGGATGTTACTCAACATGAGGAGAGATGTGTTTTAAGCTCCTGTTAAACCCTCCTCTCTAAAACTGATCCACACTAAGACATGTAGCCTTAAAAGGTATTTTAATTGAACATCATTAGAATAGAACATCATTTCGATGAGGATTTAATCCTATATATATATATTAATTTATTCATTTTTTCTGGTCAAAATCTTTTCATTTCATCCCTTTTTCTTCATTCACACCGTACTAGTAGCTATAGCATTGTCATACCTGTTTTTTTTCACAAACATATTTCATTTCCATGCGGTCAGCCTTTCATTTTACACTTCATTTACTTGATAAATTGTATTTTCTATTGTGTGTTTTTTTTTACATTCTTCTAAACCTACGGCAGCGTGGTTCATTTCACGTGAGCGTTGAAGATTGTATGCAGTTACAGTTGAACATTACACCTTAATACAGCTACACAGTCGCCTATATTCAATACAAAGGCTTGTGGGGCTTTCTATTTCTCTGTTATGTGGAATAAAAATGCACCATGTATTAGACAGCACCTGCCCCTCCCCCCCCCCCCCCCCCCCGCCCCCAGTTCCTCCTCTGCTTTCCAATCAGTGTGTGTGTGGTGCGTTGCGACCTTGGCGCGGGGAATGCCGAGCACGATAGCAGTCACGCCATACATCACTGTCAGGCCGTAGACGGTTCCCCCCGCGCGCCACCGACCGTAATCTGTTTGTCCCGGGAAGATATGGTGGATGCTTGCTTGGGGAATCCGGGGGGGGAAGCTTAATCCAACAATGCAGGCGATTTTAATGTGGTAATTCATTTTTTTCTTTACCAGAATTCGGCAAAATAACCTTTTGTGTCTGAGAAAACAAAATAATTCATCGCAAGTCAAGTTAAGTCAATGTACCTTTCTGGTGCGTTGACTTACATTTTTTTTTTCTCAGACACAAAGGTTTAATTGTCGGCTCTTTTTGTCGCCACTTCATTCGCCAAACTGAAATGTACAACTGAGCCCATTCCTGCAGGTCTTATGAGGACTTATCGGTCAGGACTCAAACGTTACGTCAGAGAGCTGGCGGACATTTTGTAGCGGCGGAGGTGCTGGCCTGCTGCCAGGATCCGGCCTCCGCTTTCCTCAGTCTTTGATTATCATGCCCCGGTTTCCCGCCGTTCCAGCGATCGCTCGACGGTTATGTGTTCTTCTAGCTTATATAATGTTATGTTATCTAACGTCTTATATATAGATAGATAGATAGATAGAGAGAGAGAGAGAGAGAGAGAGAGAGAGAGAGAGAGAGAGAGAACTTTGAACTTCTCTCTGAATGCAATCTTTTTATGACATCTATTTACTGTCTATTTCTCTGTCGATATCTTCCCTTGTAGTGGATCACTAGTCTTCTATATATTGGTGTAACAAAGTCCTCACTATATTCTTTTGTTCTTTCCCTCTTTCTTTCACTTCGTCCCTCCCTCCGTCCAGGCGTTGGCCTCCCGCGGTGCAGCCCAGTTAATCGTGACTTCATGAGAGTGGATGTCTGGTGTTTACTGTAATGGCCTGCTTGTGTTGACGCTGGGTCAGCAAAGCATGAAGAGAACATTTTCTTACGTAACGCAGACTGTGACCCAGTACAAGCCAGAGCTGTTACGTCTTAGCACAGCACTAATGGCTAATGGCTGTTTCAAGATTCAAGATCAAGATTCCTTTCTTGCCATATGTAAGCAAGTACAATGGAATGCTTACTCCCCATTCACTCCTGCAGTATTCTTCTAAACATACATTCTAAAGCAACTCTAAACAATTAGTAATAGTACCTAGTAAGTACAGTCAAAAGTATTCTTCGAAACAGTATTTTTAAAAACACAAATTTTAAAACCACTCTGAACAATTAGTAAGATAGTACTTTATACGTACGGTAAAAAGTACCAAGTAAGAGTAGCAATACTCTCGCTGTTCTGTGGGTAGACAATGGAAGGCAGAAACCAACAGTATTGAACAGACAGGCTGGATCACTTGTAATAGTGTAACGTTGATCTCTGTGGTGTCAACCGGACACCGGATCTGTTTTCCTTATTGCCTCGTCTTCGCTTAATATTGTTGTCTCTTTCAAGTTTCAATATTAATTGCATTTTATTTGCTATTCTGCGCAACGTATAGCACATTTTATTGCATTTTGTTGCATTGTGTGCATTATGAATACAATCAGATGTGCTGCCCACCAACAAAAAATAACAAATGCAACAATTGGATTTTAATTCATATTTTAATTCATTTGAGTTCATAATCAGCACAAATAAAGCACAAATCCAGGCGCTGTAGAACCCTAACAACACACACAGACACAGACACACAGACACACACACACACACACACACACACACACACACACACACACACACACACACACACACACACACACACACACACACACACACACACACACACACACACACACACACGTATAGCCCTAGAGGTTTGCAGGAACTTGCATGTCTAGGCTGCTCACAGATTGGCCGTCTGTGTAGTCACTAGACAGAGACGTCTCAAGCATCACAGCAGCAGGAACGATCCGTCTCTCATCCCGTCCTCGGGAGCACCGGTTTGGGACACGTTTGGGAAAAGGTACGGAAATCAATCGGTGTCAATTAGAGGCGCGTTCAAAGCCAGCCACTTCCTGGGAGTCAAGACGCTCTCCTTCCCTCCTTCCCTCCCTCCCTCCTTCCTACTACACTTAGCAGCAGGTAACGCAATTACACTGCAGAGTTTCCAAAAATGCCCCACGTGTCTTCGGCGAGGATTGAAGTGGCCGCGGCATGAGAGATCCCCCCTCGCACGCGCTCTTTAGAGTTCGCCAGCAGCAGCAGCAGGTGTTGCACCCACTCCCGTCCCACCACCCCCCCCCCCCCACACCCACCCCCACCCACCACCCACCCACCCACCCACCCACCCCCACAGTCTCTATACACACCAATTCGAGCAGATAGGCTGCACTGTGAGGGGGTTGATAATGAGCAATGAGTGAGTCATGCGTTACGTGAGAGTGTGGGCTACTGCCGTCCACGCACACACATCGGTGACCGTTGGAGGAGACGGATGCGTCGTGAGGTACTGAGGAAGAACTGAAGGAAAGAAAGAAAAGAAAAGAAAAGAGGAACAGCGTGGGAGCCGTGAATCACCGCTTGTACTGTGATCGTGGGTTTTTGTCTCTTTGGAGTTAAACGATAAGAATATTTAATTAAAACATCAAGTAAATCACAGGACAGACTAAGTGTAATATTAAATTAAATTGTAGTGAGCTACAAAACTGCCCCAGTTGCGTTCGTAAATATATTTGTAAAGCAGAACCCACTCCCCCAAACAACCCCCCCCCCCAACAAAACAAACTGAAACCAACCAACGACTTAACTGACATTGTTTGATAAAAGTATTTATTTAAGCCCAAGAGATTCATTTCATCGTATTGCCATTATCATTGAAACACCACAACAGACCAGCGGCTGTCAGCAGCAGATACTCTGAATATAATACACCTCTTCACTCTCAAGTCTTTGTGTGTGTGTGTGTGTGTGTGTGTGTGTGTGTGTGTGTGTGTGTGTGTGCTTGTGTGTGTGTGTGTGTGTGTGCGTGTGTGTGTGTGTGTGTGTGTGTGTGTGTGTGATACACCCGCGTGTGTGTGAAGGTTTTCATGCACTGCGGGCTTCTAATGATGTAAGTGTTGGAGATATGCAAATAAGGCTCAGAATATAGCACTGTTGAAGCGGCAACACTTAACCTTCCCCCATTCACCCCCACTAACGCTCACAGACTAACGCTCACAGACTACTGACGCTCACAGACTAGCACTCACAGACTAACGCTCACAGACTACTAACGCTCACAGACTAACGCTCACAGACTAACGCTCACAGACTAACGCTCACAGACTCACGCTCACAGACTACTACGCTCACAGACTAGCTCACAGACTAACGCTCACAGACTACTAACGCTCACAGACTAACGCTCACAGACTACTACGCTCACAGACTAACGCTCACAGACTAACGCTCACAGACTAATGCTCACAGACTAACGCTCACAGACTACTGACGCTCACAGACTAGCACTCACAGACTAACGCTCACAGACTACTAACGCTCACAGACTAACACTCACAGACTAACGCTCACAGACTAACACTCACAGACTAACACTCACAGACTAACGCTCACAGACTCTTAATTCTCACAGACTAACACTCACAGACTAACGCTCACAGACTAACGCTCACAGACTCTTAATGCTCACAGACTCCTAACGCTCACAGAAGTCCGGCTCTGTTATACAGACATCAGCCAGCACATCACTAATCAATACACACCGCTGGGGCTTATTGACAGATATTGCAGTGCCGCCCCTCGGAGAGAGAGGATGATAAAAGTGAAAGCAAGAAGAAAAAAAAAGACACGAGAGACTCTGAACAGTGGAGGTGAACAAAAGAGAAGAGCTTTGAAGGTTTTTGAAGAAGCGATTGTTTCTGGAGCTGACAGCTGCTGCCACTCACTGGGAATGATGTAAAACCACCTCCACCACCACCTCCACCACCACCCCCCAGGCCACCCCATGATCAGACTGCCCCCCCGACTACCCCCCCCTCTTCCACCCATCACGCCTCCCTCTCCATAGCAGGGGGAACACAAGTGTGTCTGAGTGTGTGTGTCTGAGTGTGTGTGTCTGAGTGTGTGTGTCAGATAGGAGTGAGAGAGAAAGACAAAATGGGAGAGAGAGAGAGAGAGAGAGAGAGAGAGAGAGAGAGGATATCAGCTCCGTGCAGGCAGGATTAGCAGCACAGCTCAGCCTCCGCTCTTCTCATCTGCATACGACCACGAGCACCACAACGCTACACGAGGCTCCCCGCTGAACCACATGAGCACCCTGGGGTGATGCGCGTCTCCTCCCTCCTGGCCCCCGCGTCAGCTGCAGCCTCGTCATCACCACCACCACCGCCACCCTCATCGCCATCATCGTCATAGGACCCCTACGCTGCTCAGCACAGGAACAGGACAGGAACACTTCATCTGCTGTCACAGGATTTTAAAAAAGAAGGACTCCCCACCTGCATCGCCTTTGGAGCCATCGTTTGATGGTGTGAGGATTATCTTTTCACTTTAAACCTGGGCACTTGGAGTGTGTGTTGTGTTGTGTGTGTGTGTGTGTGTGTTACAGATGTCTTGTTTACCTGGAGATTACGTGAGGGGAGAGAGCGAGAGAGTGTAGCTTGGTGAAACACAGCCACCTGAGCCCCCCCCCCTATCCCATCCCCTGCTAACAACTTCCTGGACACACTTCTCCTCTCTTTCCTTGCTTGTCGCTTGTCCATTATTCCTCCACAGCGCCAGCATGCCGTCTAGGGAGGCCTACGAGGTCCACAAGGGGGAGAAGTCCCTGGTGCAGAAGGGCAAGCAGCGGGACGCCAACCAGGAGGAGATCTTGGCGGCGGCGCTGGGCATGAGAGTGGGGCCGCAGAAACCGCCGGGCACAATCTGGCAACCGCTCAAGCTGTTTGCGTACTCGCAGCTCACCTCGCTGGTCCGCAGGGCCACCCTGAAGGAGAGCGTCGCCGGTCCCAAGTACGAGAAGCTGCACAGCTTCAAGGTAAGGACAATGGGATCAGACTCAAGTCCAGTCCAGGACTCCCCAACAAACCCTCGTCAAGCAGTGTCTCCCTGACATCGAGACTCGAGACGGTGTCGTCGACATTTGCGGCCGATGTAGACTTTGTCTCGTTGTTGTTGTTGTTGTTGTTGTGTCCCCCTGCTGTGTTGGAGAGGCTTTTAGTTTGGAGCAGTTGGACAGGAGGGGGGTGTGGGGTGTGGGGTGGGGGGGTGTTTGGAGTGGATGAAAGGATAAACAACAAAAGCTGTTTTCGGTCCGACCGACCAAAAACTGTGGCTCAGAGGAGGATCTGCTGTAGGGTCTGCTGCTGCTGCTGCTGCTGCTGCTGGTGGAGGGCAGCAGATGGAGGGATTAGGGGGCAATGGATCGGGGGGGAAACAAATTATATATCTATGAGTGAGTGTTTGTATCTCTGTTCGGCTCTTGTCTGCCAGACCCCCCTCTCTCGCTATCCACTCCGCTCCGCTATCGTCGATATATCTGATGGAACGAACTTAAAAGGGGTTGTTTGTTTTTTTTTTAAGCTTTTTTCAAACTGCTAATGCATCCCAGTTCCTTCCTGTTTCCACGCGCGGGGGGGCCGTATATATAATGATGATGGTTATTAGATGATGCTAGCTCCTGTACTGCAGCCACGGCCACAATACAGCAAACCTAATGGTCTCCAGATGACGTCAAGGCTTTGAGGACAGGATGTTTTTCCTCATGTGGGCTTCTAATCCAGTTCAGAAGGCTTGTGTGTGTGCATATGGTGAACTAACGTATAGAGATGTGTGATTATATCCAGAACGGGGAGATAAACAAAACAAGGCTTTACTGCTTAGTGGGCATGGACTGATGTAACATCAAGGTCTACTGTGCAACGTGACCCAACTACTACTGGAATTTCGTTAGGCTTATTTTTTTTAATGCCTCAGTTATTTATAGTTTTACTTTATACCACAGGACAGAAAACATAACATTGAGCCAACATAGACATAACAATGCTCTGAGTAATCACACAATGAATGCCTAGCTCTGCCGTCTTCCATGTTTTATTCCCAACCCCGTGGAACATCCTTGTGCCCAAGTCTTCTTCCTCGTGCCGACTTGTTTTCACACGATGTGTGAGTGGTTGGGGAATCGCTTAATTGTGATTGGCTCGTTTCCGTTCCCATGGCGTCGGGGTTGGGCCCTCCTGGTTGGCTGGGCTGTTGTTACCTGGCGGAGGCGGCGGCTGTGTTTTCCGTTGCTCGTCGCCATGCCGTATAGTTTCTATCGTCATAGCGACAACTACCGCCGCACTCGCACCCTCGGTTTAATCATTATCGTTGTGAGTGGTCGTTAAAAGTGTAATCTGTGTAAATAAAACCACGCGCATCATTCTTACCTTATCTGGCCAGCTGGTGAGTTTCACAGTTGTTACCTTCTCTCTCTCTCTCTCTCTCTCTCTCTCTCTCTCTCTCTCTCTCTCTCTATCTTTCTCTGTCGCTCTCTCTCTCTCTCTCTCTCTCTCTCTCTCTCTCTCTGCCTCTCTCTCTCTCTCTAGCTCTTGCTCTCTCCCTCCCTCTCTCTTCCTTCTCTCTCTCTCTCTTCCTTCTCTCTCCTTCTCTACCCCTTCCCTCTCTCCTCTCTTCACTCTCTCTCTCTCTCTCTCTCTCTCTCTCTCTCTCTCTCTCTCTCTCCTCTCTCTCTCTCTCTCACCCCCCTTTCTCTCTCTCTCTCTCTCCTCTCTCTCTCTCCTCTCTCTCTCTCTCTCTCTCTCCCCTTTCTCCTCTCTCTCTCTCTCTCTCTCTCTCTCTCTCTCTCTCTCTCTCTCTCTCTCTCTCTCTCTCTATCTTTCTCTGTCGCTCTCTCTCTCTCTTTCTTGCACTTTCTCTCTTGCTCTCACTCTCTCTCTTTCTCTTTTTCTCTCTCTCTCTCTCTTGCTCTCTCTCGCTCTCTCCCTTCTCTCTCTCCTCCCTCTCTTCCCTCTCTCCTCTCTCTCTGTCTATCTCGCTCTCTCTCCTCTCTCCTTCTCTCTTCTCTCTCTTCTCTCTCTCTCTCTCCTCTCCCTCTCTCCTCTCTCTCTCTCTCTCTCTCTCTCTCTCTCTCTCTCTCTCTCTCTCTCTCTCCCTCTCTCTCTCTCCTCCCTCTCTCTCTCTCTCTCTCTCTCTCTCTCTCTCTCTTGCCCCCCTCCCTCTCTCTCTCTAATCCGTTATTGGAAAATAATGAACAACCTTGGAAACGTTATCGACCAATCAGGATTGAGTATTTAACTGTGGTATGCACTAGTACATACTGTATATATTGTATATATATTTCCCTAATGAGCTCTGTTTTGTGTTGTGTGTGGTGTGTGTTGTGTGTTGTGTGTTGTGTGTGTGTGTTGTGTGTGTGGTGTGTTGTGTGTGTGTGTTGTGTGTGTTGTGTGTGTGTGTTGTGTGTGTTGTGTGTGTGGTGTGTTGTGCGTTGTGTGTTGTGTGTTGCAGGTTCACACGTTCCGGGGCCCTCACTGGTGCGAGCACTGTGCCAACTTCATGTGGGGGCTGGTGGCCCAGGGGGTCAAATGCGCAGGTGAGAGAATCGTCCTGCCATCATTAGACACACAATCATAACGTGTGCATACAGTGTATGCAACATACGAGGCCATCCAATCATAAAAACAATAAAGAAAGATATTGCAAGACACAAAGATAATTTCGCCCGAATACAGGATAGCAACATCTAAAAGGAAACCCCAGCACATAATTGGTTTCCCTCATGGCGGTCGTGTATAAAACATAATTCAGTCTGGGGAGCTCATATTGCAATAGTCTCCGCTTTCCGCGGAGGATGCAATTGAGTTCAAACCATCATATTTTATGTATAGCCGGGGTTTTACTGACTGCATATGAGATTAAGCGTTTAACTGAGTCTGACCTGTAATCCAACCAGTAGTTGTACATCTCTGCCCGTCGGGTTAGGCGGGGTTATGTAATCGAGTGAAGAGAGAGAGAGAGAGGCCTCTCTTGCTCAGACTCTCGTCTCTGTGATGTAATGAATGCTCAACACCAGCCGTGTTAATACGGTTATTATAATCTGATTGTGTTCTGCTTGGGCAATCAATAATAGATTTAGCGTCGTTGACTGAAAAAACGGTTCAATAAAAGGATTATTTAGGTGCTAATGAATAAGGTCAGAGTGTGAATCCAAACAAAGATGGGAGATGGGGG
>PIJE02000029.1:479365-504365 GCA_002895965.2 Coryphaenoides rupestris
GAAAAAGAGAAGAAGATGCATGTGGCGTGTGTCTCTGTCTGTGTGTGTGTTTGTGTTGTCCCCCCCCCCTTCATACACATCACACACACACACACGCACACACGCCCCCTGTCAATCAAACAGCCTGTTTGCTGGACAGCAAAAAGAAAACCCCCCTCAATATTCTCCAAACTTACTAGCCGCATAATATAGTGATTAAAGACACACACGTTTTACACCAAACAGGATTGCAATTTGTAAAAAAAAAATAATAAAAGTAATTAATTTCCATGAGCATATTACTTTACCCAAGCAGGCAGGCGTTAGCGTTATGTCAGCAATGAATTTTACGTTAGTCCAAGGTTAGTGCTTTGAAGCACGGTCCCCTTACGCTGCCAGGAACGCGAGGTGGATCAGAACCAGAGACGCACCGCATCAAAATCATCATCAATCATCAATTATTATTATTATTATCACAGAAGACGCACAACGGCAGCACCGAACCTACACCGACCGGCCGCCGGGACATCCCTGACAGCGACTCACCACCAGGAGCAGTGGACTCCTGGCCCCGAATTTGTTGTCTTTAACTCCCACTCCCCATATGAGCCCCCCCCCCCCCCCCCCCCCCCCCCTGGCTGCCAAGTGAACGTCACGCCGACGCGGCGCCAGAACGGTGGCCCAGGGTGACACAACGTCCGCGTCGTCGCTATAAGAGGAGAGCTTGTGTCGGGATATGAACGTTTCAGCTGCTTATTATATATGTGTAGGCCTACGGGCTGCTGTTCAGTCAAGGAAAGTAGAATGGTGATATTTAAGAAAATTGTGTATGTTCATGTTACACTATGTTTACTTATGCGTATAGCGAAATTACAGTGGTCTGTTGGTTTTCACAATGCAGAATGAACACCTTGCTTTAATGATGTATCTGCCCTGAAACATCATTTTCTGGATTTTGTATTTAAAATCGCAGAGTGTGGCATGTGTTCCCGTGGCTTTGGTTCTCAAACGGTGTCGTTAAGTCAAAACCAAAGAATTAATAATGTGTTACACACTAAATGTTGCAGTAATCAACAAAGCTTCATGTCCTGTTTTAGTTTAAAACATTGAGGGGTAGCAAAAGCTCCATGAAACATGAATTAACATACAATTTAACGTAGGAAATAATTACTTTATTCACGAATAGCCTACCCTGCCCTACCCTATATCCTAACCTAATACCCCCTATACCTCCCCCCACTCTCTCTCTTTCTCTCTGCCTCTCTCTACTCTCTTTCTCTCTCTCTCCTTATCTCTCTATCTCTAAAACCTATAATACACAGCGAATTCTCTCTCTCCTCCCTCTCTCCCTGTCTCTCTCTCTCTCCCCCTCTCTCTCTCTCGGCCATGTCCTCTCTCATCTCTCTCTCTCTACCCTAAATACACACCATCTCTCTCTCTCCTCCCTCTCTCCTGTCCTCTGCTCTCTCTCCCTCTCTCTCTATGCCCTACTCTCTCTCTCTCTAACCCTATACATCAACATTCTCTCTCTCCTCCCTCTCACATGTCTTCTCTCTCTCTCCTCTCCTCTCTATCCCTCTCTCTCTCTCTCTAACCATATACACACATTCTCTCTCTTCCTCCTCTCCTCTCTCTCTCTCTCTCTCGATCTCACTCTCTTCGTCTCTCTTCCTCTCTCTCTCTCCTCACTCTCCTCTCTCTTTTCTCTCTCGTCTCTCCCTCTGTGCTATTCACGCTGCTTTGTGGGCCAGTCCGCTCCAATCTCTCGCAGTCACTCTGCACAGCCTCATTCGATCTCACTTAACCATAATTCACCTTTCTGGCCGTCCTGAATTGGAGAGGGATTCCTTTCAAACCCTCCACCCTTTCAATCCCGCCACCCCCCGCAACCCCCCTGACTCACCCCCACTCTAGTCAACCACACCATCCCTCCCCCCTATCGTCCCTCCCCCATCCTCCTCCCTGCCCTCCTCCTCATCCAGACCACCTGAACTGAGGTAACCCAGGGAGGCGGCCATGATTCACACGGTCA
Organism: Coryphaenoides rupestris; assembly: GCA_002895965.2. NCBI lineage: Eukaryota > Metazoa > Chordata > Actinopteri > Gadiformes > Macrouridae > Coryphaenoides > Coryphaenoides rupestris. Next base: position 481,377 of record PIJE02000029.1, read on the forward strand.
ACATACCAGCCATCACTGCCTATCAACCCGTCCATTTATAATTTTTCCCTCGTTATTCCCGCCGCATTAATTAACATCTTTTTCATATCTTGGGGGTTGTTCCCAATGGTGCTACCTGGTGTGTCGTATAACATGTGACCTATATTTTAAATCTTGCTCGCTTTGAATACAAAGAGTAAATTGAAGCAAAATAAAAGTGTAACAGGGCAAGAGTGTGGAGGGGTGGAGGGGGGGGAATTGGGGGGAGGAAATATTGGCAACATGCGTTCGTGTCTCCTTTGAAGATTGGGATTATGCTGAACCAAATGGGTTTAGGGCTGGCATGAAAAGAGAATTAATTTATTATTGCAATGTTGACTTCTGTGAAGGACAAGCGCATGGCTGAAAAAAACAAGTATTAACATTTAACTGTAGGAGATCTAACCTAGTAATCTACAGCCTAAACCAAGTGTATTATATAGTTGTTTTTCTGTTAGATCAGATACTTAAGCACCTTAACAATTCAATGATTCAATTAGATTTTTCATTTTATTTATGTTTTTAAAGTAGTTTTTTTTTTAAGAACACATAGAATGAGCACAGATTAAATAATATTTAGCTTATAAAAACTCTTAATTTGTCCTTTTATTCATGTTGATTCTAACTAATATTACAGTCGCAAAAAACAATGCAAACATGGATAGAATCACTAGCTCAATGCACATGCTTGTTATATTACAGTGGAACAAAATGTGGACTTCATATCAGTCCAACTGGTTGGGTTAGGTTTTTATTTGAAAATATAGGTCAGCCCCCTGCCTGGAGCGCCACATCAGAACTGTCCAGTGAACTCAAAGGTCAGTTTTTACTTCATGGAACACAGGCCTTCCAGAAACCATTACATTAATTGTGTGAATTTTATTAATTATGAATGACACTATATATGGAGAAACATTAATGAGATTGAGATCTCTGCCCACAACCCCCCAGCCTCCCACCAACAGTAAGATCCACACAACCCCACCATCAGAACACATGACAAGCGGCATTATGGAGCCAACGATAACCATTCTCTTGGGTCTTTATTCATAGTATTTGCGAGCCGCCTTATGCTGTATTGTATTAACAATAGAGAAGTTTTGACTAATGATTGATTATTCTGCTCGGAAAGCTGATGGTTACGAAGAAAAAACAAAATCTAAATATTTTTCTGCACAATCACAGCAAAGACAGTGTTTGAATTTGACTTTGAAAATGTGATGGCGCGGAGAAGAAAAAAAAAAATAAAAAAACGAAATGAAAAATGGGCCGCTAGATTCGGTCCAAAACCATATTCGTGAACAGCAGAAGAACATGAGGAAAAAAACCACCTTATGAGATCAAATGTTCCGGTTTAAAAATCATTGCATCTGAAATCCTCTATGTGCGGAATCATATTTTAGGGACTAAAATCAAGTATAAAACCAAATGTAACCAAGTAATCTTCCATTTTGCATTTTCAAACCGGCGCATACAGTGAGCCGGTGGTTTATATTTACACCGTCTTTGTCTCTGTAACGCAGAACAGGGGCCAACACTTTGATCCGAGGCCGGTGCATAATTGCAGTAAGGCGTGACTGGTTTCTAGAAATAAACGTTGAAGAGATAGCGTTGCCGTCGGTATTAAAACTCGAATGGCTCCCACGTGACATTGTTAAGCGTGGTAGCATTCCAGCAATTAAAAAGTGTTGTGCTGGATGCAGAGGTCGGGGGCCAGGTATTGTGGGTTTTGTTCTAAATCTCACCATTAATATGTTTGATGGATGGCTTTTAGGAAGGGGGGGTTACAGACATATTGCATCGCAGGCACAACCTTCACTGTGAATATGCAGAGCGGAAAGAACGGAAAAAAAGCCTAAAGTCCTCGTGTTACATATGAGCATAGGAAAGCTGTGGTGGAGGAAAATAAATGGTCTGTGGAAATTCATGTTTTTTCCCCCTGCTCAATCCATGCCGCTTGTTTCGCACCATTAAAATTCACCGTATACCATAATGTTTTATTGATTGCGCGTGGGTTTGATTGGGTTGTTTAAAAGGAACTCACTTCATGGAATGTATCAGAGGCAGGTTTTAATAAATTAAATCCATGCATGCAGCATATTATTATACAGAAATCATCACATAAAAACATTGATCAACAGAGAACGCTGTTTTTAAAGACAAGAAATATTCAGTGCAAATGTAACAAAGAAACAGGTTTTTTTTTTTCCCAGGTTTGAAAAGGAAAGTCTTGAAAAAAGTTATTTTAAGTACAAAGCTGCAATTGCTAAACAAACAAGTAAAAAAAACGACAGTTCAAAAAGTCCGCCCTGTTTGCCTCGCCAAAAATAAGCAGCTTTTTAAATATCGCAGCCAATTAACCGTTTCCAGAAAATAACGCGCATAAAGAATCGGGCGCTCAGGATTATGGACGACAATACATACGACACCAAAAAATGACTAAAAAACAAAACGGACACTATCTACCAATTAATGAACACACAACATGCTGGGCGAGGACTTATACAAATTGATAAAAATCGAAATAAAATAATCTGACCAGATGCATGCTGGGTGCACACCGCGCCACTATTAAAAAAGACCCCCGACAAAAATGGGGAGAAACGTAAGGTAGATTACACGGGTGCGCCCGCCGGCAACGCCCAAAACATCGGAGGAATGAAAACAAAACGTTAGCATCAGCTAGCAATGGCTTCCAACAGCACTGGGGCCGTCGAAAAAACTAAACGTAATTTAAATAGTCGTACCGATAATTGTACCGAGATTCATTCATTCAAGTTTTACAGTAAGGAAAGGGAAGATTAGCATAGACTGCTAACGCAACAGAGTGCCGTTTTCCTGATGAGTGGCGTTTTTGTGTTGTTCAGAAGAGCGCCGTCTCGTTCTTGATGAGGAACCTCACGACCTGCCTTGGTACGCGATGTCTTTGAGGGGGCGCATCGTCGTCTATGGTGGGCGCTGCATCAGGGTCAGGCCCGAAGATGATGGCAGGTTCTCTGCGTTCATCAGTTGGTCTTCTGTTGAGGGTGGACCCTGCAGAAGGTAGAAAGGGCACCCGTGTTATTAGCAACATCACAGACGTATGATTGTTGATTGTTGTTTGTGTGTTTGTTTGGGTGTGCAGCAGGACTTGTAGCTCGTGCGAAGACACTCACGTCGAGTCCCGAGTCCAGATGCGACTCGGCTGACAGAATGAGTCCGATTCAAGAACAAAGACACGAGGGGGGTAAAAGACTATAAGTCGGGACATAAGTCCGTCCATTCGAGACAACGGCCATGTTGGCATTATTAATATTGAGTGAAACTAACGGTTTTTGGAAGGCATATTTAAAACAAAATGTTTTGAGGACAAATTCATTTTAGGAGCTGGTTTGTTGATGATGTGTTTCATGACATAGTTGCACCATTACCAGTATCTAAGAGTTATTACAGTCCTCTCATTCTCCTCTCATCAATCATGTTGCATATTCTTAAATGTCAGTCCAATAATATTCACTTCATCATGCATAAATTATTTTCGCCGTCGGAAATATCTTATCATTGCTAATACTTAGTATTATTTTAACTGCACATTTTGTAAATCGCCGTTCAGTTTATTTTTATTGTTGTTTTCCGCCATAATTGGTTTTATTGTAACTGTATCGCTATTAACCTAGGCTACAAAAACTTTCATTGCGGGATTAAATAAAGTTTATTTTATTCTATTTCTAATTCTATCTATAAGGGTACAAACAGAAATGTACGGTATGTAATTTCGAACACAGTTTGGTCTTCAGTCTTCTGAGAAGCCCTATGGCTGATTCGTACCCCAAATCGTCGAATCATCGAAGATGAGACCTAAGGGAGCTGTAAATTGGTTCTGGAGATCCCGAGACCTAGCGGCGAGTCCTGCTGTGCGGTCCCTGGTTATAGTGCAGAACGGACGCCGTATCCGTTTTAAGGTGCGGCCACGAGGATAGCTGGAGATGTCTCGGCTGGTTGCGACGGCGCAGGAGGAGATGGCCGGATTTGCGGACGCCCGAATTTTTCTCGTGGTTCAGCCGATCTCTGCAAGAAATAAAAGGAACAACAATATATATATTAGTACGCATTAGAGAACAAAAATCTCGTGACCTCTTGAGATGGAATCTGTTAGGACTGGAAACGTTGTTGTTGTTGTTTGTTGTTGTGTATGTTGCTTGTTGTTGTTGTTGTTGTTGTTGTTGTTTGTGTTATGTTGTTGATTGTTGTTGTTTTGTTGCTTTGTTCCCGATTCCCACGCTATGGACGCATAACTATAATACGATATATTAACGTGTGCTAACCTCGACTTGGACAGTGGACGAAGCTGAGGTAAGGGAAACGTACTGCGTCATTACGGCACAGCTTTTGCTTAATATTGCACCTTATTGTAATGCGATTTATTTTATAATATATTACTTTCTGAATTGTGTGTTGTTTGTTGTTGTTGGATTGTTATACTAGGGCGGACCCAGTGGCGCGACGCGTGTGGTGGGCTTAATGGGTGCCTCGAGAATGCCGCGGGTAGGCGTCGTAGAGATGAAGGTGAGGCAGGTTCCCATCAGGTAGAGCTTCAGGGCCCGTGATGATGTTCGATGTCCTCGTTTAGAGCTCGCCGGAGATGTCTGTCTTCTCCCCGTCTGCATGGTAAAATGGAATGAGATGAAACAAAGGAGAGAGAGGAAGAGAGAGAAGAATAGACAGAGGAAGAGGAGAAGAGAGGGGAAGAGAGAAGAGAGGAGAGAGAGAACGGAGAGGAGACAGACGAGAGGAAGAGGAAGAGAGAGAGGGAGAGGAGAGAGAGAAGGGAAGAGAGAGAGAGGATGGAGAGTGGAGAGGGAGAGGAGAGGCCAGAGAAGAGAGGGAAAGAGAGAGAGAGAGGTGGGAGAAGGGAGAGAGAGAGAGGGGAGAGAGAGAGAGGAGAGAGAGAGAGAGGGAGGGAGAGAGAGATGGAAGAGTGAGAGGGAGAGAGAGAGAAGAGAGGGATGGAGGAAGAGAAAAGGGGCTTTAGCCATAGAAAACACCTCGTCAGCAAACCACAGTGAGCGGAAGAATAAAAGAAGATTTGCGTTCTGCGCCCACAGAGGAGGAGGAGGGAGAGGAAGGGGCAGGAGAGGAGGGAGAAATAAACCAGAGAAAACACACACAATCTTGGCTTTTTTTGAAATATAAAGTGGCTGCTATGCTATGCTATCTCTGGGCTCTGCCTGCTCTATTCTGGGCCGCGATGCTCTTCTCTCTCTTTTCTCTCCTCTCTCTTCGTCATCTCTCTGCATCTCTCTTCCTCCCCCAGACAGATTGCGTGGGTGGTGGTGGTGGTGGTGGTGGTGGCGGTGGGTGTGGCGGCGGTGGTGGTGGTGTGGCATTGGTACGGGCATTTCGCTGGCCTAAACTTGCTCCTGAGGAACGGAACATCACAGAGCTCCGAGCCGGAATGACTGACTCTGTCGCGGTTGATTCCCCCCGCCACCCTCCCACAATCCATACACACACACAGAAAAACTGCTGCTCACTCTCCTGGAATTGGCTCATTCTTTATTTTCCCTCAGCCCTACTACAAGAGTGTTTTTTCCTCTGAAATAGTTAAGAGTCTAACCCACAACCAATTATTTCGGGTTGCCTTTCCAGCACTCCAGCACACACGACGCGTAGGCCATGGTTCAGCGGTTGCTGAGTTTAATGAAAGATTAGTGAGGGCTTGCCTTTTCTACCTCATTTAGAACTAAAAATCTCTTCTCTCTTCTCTCTTCTCTCTCTATCATCTCTCTCTCTTTCTCTCTTCTCTTGCTCGTGCTCTCTCTCTCTCTATGTCACTTTCCCGCTTAATCCGAGATGTTCTCTCTTGTGGCCTTATGGCTCTTGTAAGCACGCGACGATCCACGCCCCCCCACCGAACGCCATGACAACGATCTGGCGGTGGGGATAGAGCAGCAGCAGCAAATCACATCAGGAAGTGAACCGAGAAACATAATCAATTATAAAATAAATAAATAACAATGTATGTTGGGGGGGGGGGTCCACCTTTTGTCGAACGCAGGCCGAGTCCTTGACTGCTCGCACGGAGATCCACTGAAAGCCTGATATTCTGTAGGGCCCTCCGGATTTCAGAGCCTGGTGGCGGCAAGAAGCAAAAGTGGTGTTTCACATTATTCCAGGGGTGTGGCGGCGAAAGGGGGGAGGAGCAAGCGACATTAAGCACACGCCAGACATCTCCGTCCGTCACTTGAACAACGCCGGAGACACCTCTTGAAAAGCCGTTTGGAATATGCCAGCCCGCCAGCGGGAGTGGGAAATGTTGTGGCGAGACACACAACACCACGAGAACAATGTGGACAAAATCATTTTCCGCAGTCGCCGGGCTAGTAATATAAGACATAATCAAAAGTGGAATTTAGTTGCGAGACGAGTGACGCGTGTTGGAGGGCAATCGAGAGCGCCCGCGCCCCCCCACCCCCCGGCATCATAGTTGAGTGATTTCACGGGCAGTACAGGAAGAATCGCCAGGAGTCATTTCTAATTACGTGTGTACAATTACACGGATGCTATCGTCGGACTTTCGACCGAACCGCATTAAAAACAAACACAGCGTTGTTTATTATTGATAACAATAGTTGGTAAAATTTGACTTTTCATCACACAGCAATAATCTGCTTTCTAATTTGTATTCAAGGCAAACAAAATGGGGGAGTGAATGAATTGATGGACTGGATTGAACATATATATCAAATATTTTATGAAATGATTTCTTAGATGTATTGTTATTCTATTAAGGCGTATAGACTGTACATTTAATTATTCTATTGTTTTGTTATTCTAATTTGTTGATAATTTTTAGAGCAACCTCTGGCACAACAATTCCTTCGGGATTAATATAAAGTTTCATTATCATTATCTTTATTAGAAATCAACTTCTTCAGATGGTTTGGTTGTTGGGGGGCGGGCCAATTTTGTGAGCGACAACACTGACCTCGTGGAATCAATTCCCGCTATGCACCATGTCCACACCTGGGCTGGCGTGTTGGTGGGCCCGTACCAGCGTGGTGAAAGTCACAGCATGTACACCTTGCGCACAGTGCTTAAGGGTGGGCCTGCAGTCGTCGGGCCGGAGGGGGAGGGGCGGGGGCCTTCCGGAGACACTGCTGTGCACATTCATCCCGCAAGCTCCTGCGGGGAAGGAGAGAGAGAGAGGAGGAGAATAGAGAGAGGAGAGAGAGAGAGAGAGAGAGAGAGAGATGGAAGGTGAGGAAATGGTTTAATGATGGCAATCAGAATCCTGAATTCAGCTTTGTTGAAGAAAACAAGAAGAAATTCCTATAGAAATGGCAAAAAAAAAAGCGATAAGGCATAATTAAAATGTGCACAGAAGAAAGAAATCTTCTTGTTTGCTGAGATAATGTTTTGTATTTATTTGCTATTAAAAGAAGTCGCTTATTCAATCAATTTGCATATGTTTCTCAATAATTTAGCCTGTTTGAGTGGTGTAATGCATATGTCCTCGGGCTAAATCCTCCCCTCAGTGTGTGTGTGTGGTGGCTGTGTTGGCATGTGTGTGTGTGTGTGTGGCACTGTGTGGTGTGTGTGCGTGCGTGCCGTGCGTGTGTGGAGAATGTCAGCGGAACACAGGGGAGCCGACAGCAATGGGAGCAGAGGACATCGTGTCTGGTCAGCGGCCAACGAGTTACTGGAGTGACCTTGAGCCCCGGAATAGAACAACCAGATCTTAGGGAAGCGGCCCGTGTGTCTTCAGCAACCAGCAGCACAACAACAACAACAACAACAAAACACTCAGAGTATACATTTCAGGGATCCTTGGTCTGAACGCTGTTTTTGGTTTCCAACAGTAGCAAACTAGGTTTGTTAGATGAAGCGTGAAAATGAAAACTGAAAGATCTAAGAAAGCGCAAAATTAACAAAACTAGAGAATAAAAAATGAGAATAACACATAATAAAACTGAGAATGCTCGTATGTATTTGGCCCCCTCGGCGCTGGTTTATATATTATAATTGTCTTGACACAAATGTCTTAATCGTCATTGGCTTCCTGTTTTGATGCTGTCCACTCAGCAATTAATTTGGTGTGTGTGGTGTGTGCGGCGTGCGTGCGTGCCTGTGTGTGTGGGTGTACGTTGTGCGTGCCGTGTGGTAGTGTGTGTTGGCTTAGTGGGGCCAGCCCCAGGGTCAGCTGGGGCAGGTTTCAATTGTCCAGAGCCCTGTAGCCCCAGAGAGCAGATGTGCTGTGCCTGCTGTGCTGTGCTGCTTGCTGACTAGCATCATCCCGGACTAGCACAGCGGCAAGCAGCACTGCACAGCCAGCAGCAGCACTGGCAACAGCCAGAACTAGCAACAGGCAGCCAGCAAGCAGCACTGGCCAACAGCAGCAACTAGCAACAGCAGCAGCAGGCCGGTGGTGGGTGGGGGGGGGGGCGGGGGGGGGGGGGGGGGGGGGGGTTTGCTCTGCCTTGCTTCAAACATAAGCTCTACGAGGGAATTAGCGGCGTGCTAAAAACAATGTGGCCTGGAGGACGACCACTACACACACTCCACTCTGCTCACACACACACACACACACACACACCCCACACACACACACACACACACACACACACACACACACACACACACACACACACACACACACACACAAAGGCACACACTCGATGGCGTTGGGAGCTGAGATGATGGCGCTGCGGGCTACACCAGACCTAGATTACAAGGCTAAGAAATGGGCCAGCTCTCAGCTCTCAGCTCTCAGCTCTCAGCTCTCCAGAGTTCAGATGGGGAATTATTTCCCCTCCAACCGAACACCTCTTGATTCAAATACATCTCATTGGATTTTTGTTTGTTTGTCTATTTTTTATATATATTTTTTTCAAATGAAAATTTAGCAAAAGCTACATAGATCGATGTTTTTTTTGTTTTTGCTATTTTTTCTGTGCCACATATATTTTGTATGAGTGGGGACACACCCCCCCCCTCGAGAGAAATATATGCTGCCTGCCTGCATTTATATGCATTGGCTGCGGAAATGTAATTACTTTAAGGGATGATTCTCTTAAGGATATGAGACAGGCGAAGTAATGGAGGGGGAGCAAGGGGGTGGGGGTGGGGCTGGGGGGAGGGGGGTGGGGCCATGTCATCAAACCTCCCCCCCCCCAGACCTGTTAGGTTGGGAATTGGCCCAATGTTCCCATTGACGTCCCAGGGTCCCAGGTGGGGATGGGACAGGGGGGGGAGGGGGGAGGGGGGTGGACGGGCGAGGAGGGGAGGGGCAAAGCCCAAGGGAGACACACACACACACACACACACACACACAAACACACTGGAGGGGCCTGGTGACAAGGGTAGGCCACTTTACTGCATGGTCAGCTCTGCCTCCGTTAACATGGTGAGGACTGGTGGGTCTGTGGGATGAGCCAAGAGGAAGCCCTTGTTTTGGTCTGAGATGGTGCAATGGTGCAGTGAAAAGCGGTGAAAAGCTGAGTCTAGGCCGAGTCCAGGCTGAGTCTAGGCCGAGTCCAGGCTGACTCTAGGCCGAGTCCAGGCTGAGTCTAGGCCGAGTCCAGGCTGAGTCTAGGCCGAGTCTAGGCTGATTCCAGGCTGATGAATTTGAATGTGGAACGTCCCCGTTCACTCCGAGCGCTGCTGCTCATTAAAGAGACACGCCATCTTTGTTTTCTCTTCACATGCGTTATGTGACCGGGGGGAGGAGAGGGAGAGAGAGAGAGAGAGAGAGAGAGAGAGAGAGAGAGAGAGAGAGAGAGAGAGAGAGAGAGAGAGGAGGGGAGGTGAGAGAGAGAGAGAGAGAGAGAGAGAGAGAGAGAGAGAGAGAGAGAGAGAGAGAGAGGAGAGGGGTGAGAGAGAGAGAGAGAGAGGAGAGAGAGAGAGAGAGAGGGGAGAGAGAGAGGAGAGAGAGAGAGAGAGAGAGAGGAGGAGAGAGAGGAGAGAGAGAGAGAGAGAGAGGAAGGGAGAGGAGGAGGAGAGAGGAAGGAGAGAGAGAGAGGCTGGCTGTTGCCAGTGCTGCTGCTGCTGCTGTTGCTAGTGCTGCTGTTGCCAGTGCTGCTGCTGCTGCTGTTGCTAGTGCTGCAACAGCAGCAGCAGCATCACCAGCAGCAGCAGCAGCTCTCTGTGGGCTACAGGGCTCTGGACAATGTGAAACCTGCCCCAGCTGGACCCTGGGGCTGGCCCCACTAGAGCCAACACACACACACACGCACGCACACACGTACACCCACACACACAGGCACGCACGCACGCACACACACACACACACCAAATTAATGCTGAGTGGACAGCATCATAAACAGGAAGCCAATGACATTAAGACATTTGTGTCAAGACATATAATATATAAACAAGCAAATACATACAATTCTCAGTTTTATTTATGTGTTTATTCTCATTTTTTATTTCTCTAGTTTTGTAATTTTGCGCTTTTCTTAGATTTTTCAGTTTTTCATTTTTCACGTTCATCTAACAAACCTATTTGCTACTGTGTTGGAAACCAAAAACAGCGTCAGACCAGGATCCCTGAAATGTAACTCTGAGTGTTGTTGTTGTTGTTGTTGTTGTTGTTGTGCTTGCTTGGTTGCTGACGACACACGGGCCGTTCCCTAGATCTGGGGTTCTATTCCGGTGCTCAAGGTCACTCCAGTAACTCGATTGGCCGCTGACCAACAGGATGTCCTCTGCTCCCATTGGCTGTCGGCTCCCCTGTGTTCCGCTGACATTCTCCACACGCACGCACGCACGCACGCACACATGCACACACACATACATGCACACACACATACATGCACATGCACACACACTGAGGGGAAGGGGATTTAGCCCTGAGCACATGCAATTACACACTCAAACATGGCTAAATATGAGAAAATATGCAAATTGATTGAATAAGCGCTTCTTTTAATAAGCGCAAATAAATACGAAATCATTATCTCAGCAAACAAGAAGATTTTTTTTCTTTCTGTGCACATTTTTTATGCTTATCGCTTTTTTTTTTTGGCCATTTCTATAGAATTTCTTCTGTGTTTCTTCAACAAAGCTGAATTCAGATTCTGATTGCACCATTAAACCATTTGTCCTCACCTTCCATCTCTCTCTCTCTCTCTCTCTCTCTCTCTCTCTCTCTCTCTCTCTCTCTCTCCTTCCCCGCAGACTGCGGGATGAATGTGCACAAGCAGTGCTCGGCCGCGGTGCCCGACGACTGCAGGCCCACCCTGAAGCACGTGCGCAAGGTGTACAGCTGCGACCTCACCACGCTGGTGACGGCCCACAACACGGCCAGGCCCATGGTGGTGGACATGTGCATACGGGAGATTGAGTCCAGAGGTCAGTGTGTCGCTTCACAAAATGGCCGCCCCCCCAACAACAAACCATCTGAAGAATATTTCTAATAAGATAAGATAAGATAACTTTATTAATCCCGAAGGAAATTGTTGTGCCAGAGGTTGCTGTAAAATATCAACAAGATGGAATAACAAAACAATAGAATAATAAATGTACAGTCTATACGCCTAATAGAATAACAATACATCTAAGAAACATTTCATAAAATATTTGTACATATATGTTCAATCCAGTCCATCAATTCATTCACTCCCCCATCTTGTTTGCTTGTAAATTAGAAAGCATATTATTGCTGTGTGATGAAAAGTAAAATTTACCAACTTGTTATAATAATAACAGACGTGTTGTTGTGTTTTAATGGCGTTCCGGTCGAAAGGTCCGACGATAGCATCGGTAATTGTACACGCGTAATTAGAAATGAACTCCTGGTTTCCTGTACGGTGAAATCACTCAACTATGATGCGGGGGGTGGGGGGGGGGGGCTCTCATTGTCTGCCCTCCAACACGCGTCACTCGTCTCGCAACTAATTCCACTTTTGATTTATGTCTTTATTACTTAGCCCGGCGATGCGGAAAATGATTTTGTCCACATTGTTCTCGTGGTGTTGTGTCTCGCCACACATTTCCCACTCCCGCTGGCGGCCGCATATTCAAACGGCTTTTCAAGGGTGTCTCCGGCGTTGTCAAGTGACGTGACGGAGAGTCTGGGTGTGCGTTAATGTCGCTGCTCCTCCCCCTCCCTTCGCGCCACACCCTGAATAATGTGAACACCACTTTGCTTCTGCCGCCACCAGGTCTGAAATCCGAGGGCCTCTACAGAATATCAGGCTTCAGTGACTCCGTGGAGGAGGTCAAGACGGCGTTCGACAAAGGTGAACCCCCCCCCAACATGACATGTTATTTATTTATTTATAGTATGGATTATTTGTCTCGGTTCACTCCTGATGTGATTGCTGCTGCTGCTGCTATCCCCACCGCCGATCGTTGTCATGGCGTTCGGGTGGGAGGGAGGGGGGGGGGTGGATGCGGTCGCGTGCTTACATAAGAGCCATAAGGGCCACAAAGAGAACATCTCGGATTAAGCGGGAAAGTGACATAGAGAGAGAGAGAGACACAGAGAGAGATGAGAGAGAGAGAGAGAGAGAGAGAGAGAAAGATAGAAGGAGGAGAGACGGAGATATGTTCCAAGAGGTAGAAAAGCAGCCCTCATAATTTCATTAAACACAGAACAGCGTAACATGGCCGACGGTCGTGTGGTGCTGGAGTGCTGGACAGGCAACCCGGAAATAATTGGTTGGTCGGTTGACTCTTAACTATTTCAAGGGAAAAAACTTTTGGTAGTAGGCTGAGGGAAAAAAAAAAGAAGCCAATTCCAGAGACGTAGAGCGTTTTCTGTGTGTGTGTGTGTGTGTGGGGAGGGTGGCGGGGGGGGCGCCGGGGGGGGATCAACCGCGAACAGAGTCAGTCATCCCGGCTCGGAGCTCTGTGATGTTCCGTCCTCCAGGAGCAAGTTATGGCCACCGATTGCCACGTACCAATGCCACCACCCGCCACCACCACGCCACCACCGCACGGCATCTCTGTCTGGGGGAGGGAGAGAGAGAGAGAGAGAGAGAGAGAGAGAGAGAGAGAGAGAGAGAGAGAGCGGCAGAATAGAGCAGGCAGAGCCCAGAGATAGCATAGCATAGCAGCCACTTTATATTCAAAAAGAGCCAAGATGTGTGCGTGTTCTGTTCTCTGGGTTATTTTCTCCTCCTCCTCCTCTCCTCCTCCTCCTCCTCGTCGGGCGTAGAGACGCAATCTCTTTTATTCTTCCGCTCACTGTGGTGCTGACGTAGGTGGTTTCTATGCTAAGCCCCTTTCTCTTCCTCCATCCCTCTCTCTCTCTCTCTCCCTCTCACTCTCCATCTCTCTCTCTCTCGCCTCCCTCTCTCGTCTCTCTCCCTCTCTCTCTCTCCTCTCCCTCTTCCTCTCTCCCTCTCCCTCTCTCTCTCTCTCTCCTCTCATCTCTGCCTCTCTCTCCCTTCCTCTCTCTCTCTCTCTCTCCCTCTTCTCTCTCTCTCCCTCTCTCTCTTCCTCTTCCTCTCTCTCTCCCTCTCCGTCTCTCTCTCTCTCTCTCTCTTCCCCTCTCTCTCTCTTCCTCTGTCTCTTCTTCTCTCTCTCTCTCTCTCTCCTTTTGTTTCATCTCATTCCATTTCCATGCAGACGGGGAGAAGACAGACATCTCGGTGCGAGCCTACGAGGACATCAACATCATCACGGGGGCCCTGAAGCTCTACCTGAGGGACCTGCCCGTCCCCGTCATCTCCTACGACGCCTACCCGCGCTTCGTCGAGGCCGCCAGTAAGCCCCACACCGGCGTCGCACCCCTGGTGGTACGCCCTGATATAAGCAAACAACAACAGGCACCAACCAACAAACAACCAAACAACCAACAGAACAGACTAACCAATCGAGAATCAGCATCAGCTTAATTTGCCATAGTTTTTGTACAAAACAACGGAATGTGCTTTGTGAATTGGTTGCCGTAAACATGTGAACGATTTACAATAACAGAAAGTTAATACTAGAAGGAATAAGAAAAATAATGATGCTAAAAGTTTAGCAAGTTTAAAGAAAAGCTGTGCGTTAATGCCACGCAGCTACTGTCCAGTGGGGTTTAAGCGTTTATAATAGTCGTATAGTGATTGTGTCCACTGAGGGGGGTGGGAATCGGGTGGAAACAACAACGAACAACGAACAACAACAACGTTTTCGGCAGTCTAGAAGACTTATCCATTCTCAGAGAGGGTCCGAGATGTCTTTGGTTTCTAATGGCGATATATATATATTGTTGTTCCTTTTTTCTTGCCAGAGATCGATGAACCAGAGAAAAAGTTGGAGGCGTTCCGCGAGGCCATCTCCCTCCTGGCCCCGTCACACAGCGAGACACTCCAGTACCTCGTGGCGCACTTAAAACGGTACGCCGTCCGTTCTGCCACTAACCAGGGACCGCACAGCAGGACTCGCCGGGTCTCGGGTCTCCAGACCAATTTACCAGCTTCCCTCGGTCTCGTCTTGGAGTGAATTTGACGATTGGGGTCTAGAATCAGCCCATCTGAGGGTTCAGTCTCAGAAGACTGAAGACAAAGCTGTGTTCGAAATTACATAGCTACATTTTGTTTTTACTCCTTATAGATAGAATAGAATAGAATAGAATAGAACTTTATTTATCCCGAATGAAATTCTTGTGCCAGGTTACATAGCGATACAGTACAATAAAACAATATGGAAAACAATAGAATGATAAAAATAAACTAACGGATTTACAAATTTACAGTTAAAATATACAAATATGTCGGCAAGATAAGAAATTCCGACGGCGAAAACAATTTGGCATAAATGAAGTGAATTATTTTTGGACATGACATTAAGAATATTGCACATGATGATGAGAGGAGATGAGAGGTAGTGTTATATACTGTTAGATACTGGTAATGGTGCAACTATGTTATGAACATCATCATCAACAAACAAGCTGCTAAAATGAATTTTGTCCTCAAAACATTTTGTTTAAATATGCCTTCAGAAACCTTAGTTTCACTGAATATAATGAATGCCACATGGCCTTGGTCTCGAATGGGGACTTTGTCCCGACTTGGTCTTTAGCCCCCCCCTCCGGTCTTTGTCTTGAATCGGACTCGATTCGTCAGCGAGTCGATCTGGACTCGGGACTCGACCGAGGTGGTCTCGACGAGTACAGTCCTGCTGCACACCCAAACAAACACACAAACAAATCAACAATCATACGTCTGTGATGTTGCTAAACACGGGTGCCCTTTCTACCTTCTGCAGGGTCACCCTCAACGAGAAGGACAACTTGATGAACGCAGAGAACCTGGCCATCATCTTCGGGCCGACCCTGATGCAGGCGCCCGACATGGACGCGATGGCTGCCCTCAAAGACATCCGCTACCAGAGGCAGGTGGTGGAGGTCCTCATCAAGAACGAAGACGTGCTCTTCTAAACAACACAAAACGCACGTCATCAGGAAAACGGACTCTTGTTGTTGCTTTAGCAGTCATGCTAATCGTTCCCCTTCCTACTGTAAAGACTTGAATGAATGAATCTCGGTACAATTATCGGTACGACTATTTATAATACGTTTAGTTTTTTCGACGGCCCCAGTGTGTGGAAGCCATGCTAGCTGATGCTAAAGTTTTGTTTTCATTCTCCGATGTTTTTGGGGTGCCGGCGGGGCACCCGTGTAATCTACCTACGTCTCCCCATTTTTGTCGGGGTCTTTTAAAGTGGCGGGTGGACCAGCATGCATCTGGTCAGATTATTTAATTTCGATTTTTATCAATTTGTAGTCCTCGCCCAGCATGTTGTGTTCATATTGGTAGATAGTGTCCGTTTGTTTTAGTTCATTTTGGTGTCGTTGTAGTTGTCGTCCATAATCCTAGCGCCCGATTATGCGGTTATTTCTGTGAAACGTTAATTGGCTGGATATTAAAAAGCTGCTTATTTTTGGGGGCAAACAGGGGACTTTTTAACTGTCGTTTTTTTACTTGTTTGTTTACAATGCAGTTTGTACTTAAATAACTTTTTCAAGCCATTCCTTTCAAACCTGGAAAAAAAAACCTGTTCTTTGTTACATTTGCCTGAATATTTCTTGTCTTAAAACAGCGTTTCTGTGATCAATGTTTTCTACTGTGATGATTTTGTATATAATATGTGCATGATGGATTTAATTTATTAAACCTGCCTCTGATACATTCCATGAAGTGAGTCCTTTTAACAACCCAATCAAACCCACGCGCAATCAATACACATTATGTATACCGGGAATTTTAATGTGGGAAACAGCGGCATGGATGAGCAGGGGGGAAAAAAACATGAATTTCCACAGACATTATTTCCTCCACACAGCTTTCCTATGCTCATTGTAACACGAGGACTTTAGGCATTTTCCGTCTTTCCGCTCTGCATATTCAGTGAAAGGTTGTGCCTGGATGGCAATATGTCTGTAACCCCCCTCCTAAAAGCCATCCATCAAACAGATTAATGGTGAGATTAGAACAAAACCCACAATACCTTGGGCCCCCCGACCCTCTGCATCCAGCACACACTTTTTAATTGCTGGATGTACACGCAAACAATGTCACGTGGGAGCCATTTGAGTTTTAATTACCCGACGGCAACGCTATCTCTCAACGTTATTTCTAGAAACCAGTCACGCCTTACTGCAATTATGCACGGCCTCGGATCAAAGTGTTGGCCCCTGTTCTGGTTACAGAGACAAAGACGGTGTAAATATAACACCGGCGCACTGTATGCGGTTTGAAATGCAAATGGAGGATTACTTGGTTACATTTGGTTATACTTGATTTTAGTCCCTAAATATGATTCCGCACATAGAGGAATTCAGATGCAATGATTTTTAAACCGGAACATTTGATCTCATAAGGTGGTTTTTTTCCTCATGTCTTCTGCTGTCACGAATATGGTTTTGACCGAATCTCGGGCCCATTTTTTTCATTTCGTTTATTATTTTTTTTTTTCTTCTCCGCCGCCATCACATTCAAGTCAAATTCAAAACCTGTCTTTGTTGATTGTGCAGAAATATTAAGATTTTTGTTTTTCTTCGTAACCATTCAGCTTTCCGAGCAGAATAATCAATCATTAGTCAAATTCGTCTATTGTATACATATACAGCATAAGGCGCTCGCAAAACTCATGAATGAAGACCAAGAGATGGTTATCGTGGCTCCATAATGCCGTGGGCCAGAGATCTCATCTCAGTAATGTTTTCCATATATATAGTGTCCATTCATAAATAATAATCAACACCATTAATGTAATGGGTTCTGGAATGCCTGTGGTCCATTGCAGTAACTGACCTTTGAGTTCACTGGACAGTTTCTGAGTGCTTCCAGCAGGGGGCTGACCCTATATTTCCAAATAACCCTAACCCAACAGTTGACTGATATGAAGTCCACGATTTGTTCCACTGTATATAACGCATTGTGCATGAGCTAGTGATTTCTATCCATGTGTGATTGTTTTTGGACTGTAATATTAGTTAGAATCAACATTGCAATAAAGGACAAATAAGAGTTTTTATAAGTAAAATATTATTTAATCTGTGCCATCTTGTGTTCTTAAAAAAAACTACTTAAAAACATAAATAAAATGACAATCTAATTGAATCCATTGAATTGTAAGGTGCTTAAGTATCTGCATCTAACAGAAAACAACTATATATACACTGGTTGGGTGTAGATACTAGGTTAGATCTCCTACAGTTAAATGTTAATACTTGTTTTTTCAGCCATGGCTGTCCTTCAGAAGTCAACATGCAATAATAAATAATCTCTTTTCATGCCAGCCCTAAACCTCATTGGTTCAGCATAATCCGCAATCTTCAAAGAGACACGAACGCATGTTGCCAATATTCTCTCATGCCCCCCCTCACCCCTCCACACTCTTGCCCTGTTACACTTTATTTTGGTTCAATTACTCTTTGTATCAAAGCGAGAGAGATTTAAAATATAGGTCACAGTATACGACACACCAGTAGCACCATGGGAACAACCCCCAGATGATGAAAAGCTGGTTAATTAATGCGGCGGGAATAACGAGGGAAAAATTATAAATGGACGGGTTGAGTGATGGCTGGTATGTGACGTGTGAATCATGGCCGCCTCCCTGGGTTACCTCAGTTCAGGTGGTCTATGTTAATTGTATGTTATTCATGTTTCATTGGAGCTTTTTTGGTACCCTCAATGTTTTAAACTTAAAACAGAGTGATCATGAAGGCTTGTGATACTGCAAATTGGTGAACACATTATTAATTCTTTGGGTGTGTGACTTAAAACGACACCGTATTGAGAACCAAAGGCCACGGGGAACACATGCCCACTCTGCGATTTTAAATACAGAGAGAAAGAGAGAGAGTGGGGGGGGAGGTATAGGGTATTAGGTAGGATATAGGGTAGATACATCATTAAAGCAAGGGTTCATTCTGCATGTGAAAACCAACAGACCACTGGTTTAATTCGCTATACGCATAAATAAACATAGTGTAAATGAACATACACATTTTTAAATATCACATCTCTTTCCTTTGACTGAACAGCAGCCCCGTAGGCCTACACATATATATACATAAGCAGCTGAACGTTCATATCCCGACACAAGCTCTCCTGCTTATAGGACGACCAACGTTGTGTCACCCTGGCACCGTTCTGGGCCGCGTCGGGTGACGTTCACTGGCAGCCAGGCGGTGTGTGGGGGGCGAGGGGGGGGGGGGCGCATATGGGGACGGAGTGGGCATANNNNCCCATCAGACCACCTGAACTGAGGTAACCCAGGGAGGCGGCCATGATTCACACGTCACATACCAGCCATCACTCAACCCGTCCATTTATAATTTTTCCCTCGTTATTCCCGCCGCATTAATTAACCAGCTTTTCATCATCTGGGGGTTGTTCCCATGGTGCTACTGGTGTGTCGTATACTGTGACCTATATTTTAAATCTCTCTCGCTTTGATACAAAGAGTAATTGAACCAAAATAAGTGTAACAGGGCAGAGTGTGGAGGGGTGAGGGGGGATGAGAGAATATTTGGCAACATGCGTTCGTGTCTCTTTGAAGATTGGGATTATGCTGAACCAATGAGGTTTAGGGCTGGCATGAAAGAGATTATTATTATTGCATGTTGACTTCTGAAGGACAGCCATGGCTGAAAAAAACAAGTATTAACATTTAACTGTAGTAGATGTAGTAGGGAGATCTACTGTATCTACACCAACCAGTGTATATATAGTTGTTTTCCGTTAGATGCAGATACTTAAGCACCTTACAATTCAATGGATTCAATTAGAATTTGTCATTTATTTATGTTTTTAAGTAGTTTTTTTTAAGAACACAAGATGGCACAGATTAAATTATATTTTACTTATAAAAACTCTTATTTGTCTTTATTGCAATGTTGATTCTAACTAATATTACAGTCCAAAAACAATCACACATGGATAGAAATCACTAGCTCATGCACAATGCTGTTATATACAGTGGAACAAATGTGGACTTCATATCAGTCAACTGTTGGGTTAGGGTTTATTTGGAAATATAGGTCAGCCCCCTGCTGGAGCCACTCAGAACTGTCCAGTGAACTCAAAGGTCAGTTACTGCATGGACCACAGGCATTCCAGAACCATTACATTAATGGTGTGATTATTATTATGATGGACACTATATATGGAAAACATTACTGAGATGAGATCTCTGCCACGGCATTATGGAGCCACGATAACCATCTCTTGGGTCTTCATTCATGTATTTGCGAGCGCCTTATGCTGTATATGTATACAATAGACGAATTTGACTAATGATTGATTATTCTGCTCGGAAAGCTGAATGGTTACGAAGAAAAACAAAAATCTAATATTTCTGCACAATCAACAAAGACAGGTTTGAATTTGACTTGAATGTGATGGCGGCGGAAAGAAGAAAAAATAATAATAAAACGAAATGAAAAAATGGGCCCAAGATTCGGTCAAAACCATATTCGTGACAGCAGAAGACATGAGGAAGAAAAACCACCTTATGAGATCAAATATTCCGGTTTAATATCATTGCATCTGAATTCCTCTATGTGCGGAATCATATTTAGGGACTAAAATCAAGTATAACCAAATGTAACCAAGTAATCCTCCATTTGCATTTCAAACCGCATACAGTGCGCCGGTGTTATATTTACACCGTCTTTGTCTCTGTAACCAGAACAGGGGCCAACACTTTGATCCGAGGCCGTGCATAATTGCAGTAAGGCGTGACTGGTTTCTAGAAATAACGTTGAGAGATAGCGTTGCCGTCGGGTAATTAAAACTCAAATGGCTCCCACGTGACATTGTTTGCGTGTACATCCAGCAATTAAAAAGTGTGTGCTGGATGCAGAGGGTCGGGGGGCCCAAGGTATTGTGGGTTTTGTTCTAATCTCACCATTAATCTGTTTGATGGATGGCTTTTAGGAGGGGGGTTACAGACATATTGCCATCCAGGCACAATTCAGGTGGTCTGGATGAGGAGGAAGGGAGGGAGGGAGGGGGGGAGGGAGGAGGGGAGGGGGGAGGGGAGGGATGAGCTGATGCCTAAACCGATGTTGCCCCACTGTCTTATGATGTACTCATGCCCACACAAGCATTGGTAAGGTCGGATAAACGTTTCCATGAAAGTTGTGAAGACCCATCACCTTTTACTGTTTAACCGCTTAGAAACACACAAGCGCCTATTGTGAAAATGAATTGTGAACTACTCTCGAATGCAATAACCCCCCAACTCCAAAACGGTAGGGAAGCAAGTAGAGGTGCACCAGCACAAGATACATACAGAGGGATCATTGGGCAATAGCGTCTTATGAGGTTATTGTGTGCGTGGCTGCAAAATGCGTTTGAGCGCGAGATAAGTGCAGTTTGGACATCCATGCCTCTCGCGACTAAACGCTTGGTGTTTGATGCCTAAACCGATGTTGCCCCACTGTCTTATGATGTACTCATGCCCACACAAGCATTGGTAAGGTCGGATAAACGTTTCCATGAAAGTTGTGAAGACCCATCACCTTTTACTGTTTAACCGCTTAGAAACACACAAGCGCCTATTGTGAAAATGAATTGTGAACTACTCTCGAATGCAATAACCCCCCAACTCCAAAACGGTAGGGAAGCAAGTAGAGGTGCACCAGCACAAGATACATACAGAGGGATCATTGGGCAATAGCGTCTTATGAGGTTATTGTGTGCGTGGCTGCAAAATGCGTTTGAGCGCGAGATAAGTGCAGTTTGGACATCCATGCCTCTCGCGACTAAACGCTTGGTGTTTGATGCCTAAACCGATGTTGCCCCACTGTCTTATGATGTACTCATGCCCACACAAGCATTGGTAAGGTCGGATAAACGTTTCCATGAAAGTTGTGAAGACCCATCACCTTTTACTGTTTAACCGCTTAGAAACACACAAGCGCCTATTGTGAAAATGAATTGTGAACTACTCTCGAATGCAATAACCCCCCAACTCCAAAACGGTAGGGAAGCAAGTAGAGGTGCACCAGCACAAGATACATACAGAGGGATCATTGGGCAATAGCGTCTTATGAGGTTATTGTGTGCGTGGCTGCAAAATGCGTTTGAGCGCGAGATAAGTGCAGTTTGGACATCCATGCCTCTCGCGACTAAACGCTTGGTGTTTGATGCCTAAACCGATGTTGCCCCACTGTCTTATGATGTACTCATGCCCACACAAGCATTGGTAAGGTCGGATAAACGTTTCCATGAAAGTTGTGAAGACCCATCACCTTTTACTGTTTAACCGCTTAGAAACACACAAGCGCCTATTGTGAAAATGAATTGTGAACTACTCTCGAATGCAATAACCCCCCAACTCCAAAACGGTAGGGAAGCAAGTAGAGGTGCACCAGCACAAGATACATACAGAGGGATCATTGGGCAATAGCGTCTTATGAGGTTATTGTGTGCGTGGCTGCAAATGCGTTTGAGCGCGAGATAAGTGCAGTTTGGACATCCAATGCCTCTCGCGACTAAACGCTTGGTGTTTGATGCCTAAACCGATGTTGCCCCACTGTCTTATGATGTACTCATGCCCACACAAGCATTGGTAAGGTCGGATAAACGTTTCCATGAAAGTTGTGAAGACCCATCACCTTTTACTGTTTAACCGCTTAGAAACACACAAGCGGTTAACCAGGAGTTCACTGCTCCTGGTGGTGAGTCGCTGTCAGGATGTCCCGGCGGCGGTCGGTGTAGGTCGTGCTGCGTGTGCGTCTCTGTGATAATAACAATAATAATAATGAATGATGATGATGATGATGATGCGGTGCGTCTCGGTTCTGATCCACCTCGCGTTCCTGGCAGGTAAGGGACCGTGTTCAAAGCACTAACCTTGGACTAACGTAAAATTCATTGTGACATAACGTAACGGCCTGCCTGCTTGGGTAAACTAATATGTCATGAATTAATACTTTTATTTATTTTTTTACAAATGAATCCTGTGGTGTAAAACGTGTGTGTCTTTAATCACTATATATGCGCTAGTAAGTTTGGAGAATATTGAGGGGGTTTTCTTTTGCTGTCCAGCAAACAGGCTGTTTGATTGACAGGGGCGTGTGTGCGTGTGTGTGTGTGTGTGTGTGTATGGAGAGGGGGGGGGGGAACAACACAAACACACACACAGACAGAGACACACGCACATGCCCATCACAACACACCATTTATTTTTTCCCCTCATTTCCTCTGCGTGATTAATAATGATATACTGTACAGCACAGTGAAAGTGTCTCTTAATACTTAATAAATACGCATGATCATTCGACCAGTGTTTGCCAAATGGCCTGTAGCTCCAAGGTCAGGCTGGAATCGAAAGCGGATCTGGTCTCAGACTGACGTTGAACGTGTGAAGCAAATGGCTGGTGAAACCCAATCTCTGTCCTGACCCTCACACATGGCTTAGCTCTGGCATCCTGTCCTATATGTGTACTATGGCTTACACCTTTCTTGTTTACTTTGTTTACAGTCGTAGACTTAATTTGTATACACATTTCCATATTCTTTTTTTCTTTCCCAA
>PIJE02000029.1:509365-511681 GCA_002895965.2 Coryphaenoides rupestris
AGGATCTACATAAATCAACGAGTTCCACACACCAACCTTATCCATTGGACAAACCAAGGCTATTATACGATACAGGACAGTGTAAGAATCGACCAAGACACAACAGGTAGTTATAGGCGTTCGTCCTATTAAATCCAGTAGACGGCGCATAAGTCGTGGTCCAAGTTAAGCAGGGGGTCGGTACTGGACGTTGAGACGGGTCCTCAGGGCTAGAGGTGAGACTTCGTCGATGCGGATCCAGGTGAGTCAGCCAGGCCGGGTTCGTGCGACGAGTGCGGTGTTGCGTCAGGCGTAGTAGGGATTTTGCAGCAGCCAAAAGGACGAAGCAGGAGTCACATGAATGAAGGTCTCTCAGGACAATCCGAAAGTCTACCGGGCACACAGCCACTTCGCGTATTTCTTTAATCTCACTCAGTCGTTTTGCAGTTACTCTTCACTTGCTTCCTCTCAACACATTCGCGTCTAGCTTCCTTCGCTCCCAGAACTTCCACCAATTTCGCACAGCTGATTATTTCCCATCCCGACTTCCAACGTGCCTGGACCACCTTCCAAACGCCACCACATCCAACCAATCCACTGCTTATTGCTTCCTCCAACTCTGACTCTCTGAACACCCACCCAGTCCTCTCCCCATGTGTATTGGCCGTGCAGGCGCGAGTGCGCCACACTTAGTGTTGACCGCTGATATCAGGCCGCACGCCGAACCGTTACCCCCAACGACCGGATCGCAGCCACCTTCCCAATAAAGGGGGCTGATCGCCTCTTCTCCAACTTCCTGTTTCCTTGGGCTCCCCTCTGGGGAGACACCCAGCCGAATGAAGGAACATGCGGGGTATCCCAGAACTTCAGACCATGGTCCACAACTGCCTTGGTCGGCCCCTCAGTAGGCGTCTGGCCACAATATATGATATACCTATATATAATATAATACTATTCTCAGGCTTATTTCACAAGTATATTTCGTAAAATTTGTTTATTACATTCCTTTATTATTTTGCTATAGTGTTTATTTCTCAATTAGAGTTTATTTCTTATTCTATTGCTAGGTAGCCACCTGCTGGCAACAAGAAACATCTTACCTTCAGGATGAAAAATAAAAGTTTTCTCATATCTTATCTTACCTTATATTACACGCCAGTGTATTTTACATGGTCTTACATTAGAGATAAAGCAGAGACATAAGATAAAACAAAAAACAAACTTGTGATGAGGAAAAAGTGTGAGAAAACCCTTAAAGCCTTTCAGGGAATAACAGATAAGAGTTGAGACATAGACACTAGGGACTTGAACACGAGTCAGGAGCGGTAAGTTACCCGCCCACCAAAATACAGAGATGAATACGTGACTACACTAACACAGTCTGCATACACAGGCATGTATGCAGACACCCCATTGGTTGAACCGTTGAGAATACGTATACTTCTATCCCTTCTATTCTGCACTCCTAACACTAGCAATTAGAACGCACCACAACGGTGGGACTACGCCACAACCAGAAGCTACCTTCTTCTCACCTGGGAAGAACACAAGGTCCTTAGGAAGTAGTAGATTTCCCCATGGCCGCAATAGTTCACAGAACAATTCACTTGAATAGAATGGGTGAAACAAAGTATTTCATTTTCACTGGTGGTTGTTGGCAGCAAAAAACCAATAATCCCATAAAATACAACTTTGTATGCATTGTCACTTGTTTAATCTGCAAATCAGTGTAATTCTTCTGTTCCGAGGCCAAAATGTTCCAGGAATGTGACGTTTTATATTTCTAGTCTACATGAACAAATTGACAGCACCCGGGGCGGCTTTAAATATGAGAAAGTGTGACTGTAACTACTCATTCACCTACAGAACCTATATCTCATCACTATAATAACATCTACGTTGCACCGTCAATCTCTTCTCGCAAGCCTCCAGACAGCCTGAGAGCGAATACAACTTACCTCCAACTTTTGCACAACCCTGAGATGCGCTGACTTTCCATGACGGTAGAGAAGACCCACAGACGCTTGTGACACGCAACTGGCCAAGATCTCACTCCTCCGAATAGTAACTCGAACCCATGAGCACATGAGTTCCACAGTGTCCACTCCTGGTTAAAGCCTAACAACACCACATGGACTGAAAATGTTAGCACACACACCAGAGTACCACAAAATAGCATCAATTAATTTGACACAATCTCTTATATAAGTTCCCTTCGAAGATTCATGTTTGTACAAACAACCTACGAAGGCACCCAATTCCCTCACATTCCTTTTTCCTCGGGACCACTACCATCAAGGCCTCCCAGGTACCCCAGAGCTAGATGGCAGATGGGAG
>PIJE02000029.1:511706-538884 GCA_002895965.2 Coryphaenoides rupestris
CTACTCCAACTCCAGGTCCCTCAGGTCAGCCAACTTAGGGCTCTTGGTTGTCCCAAGATCAAACCTTAAGCTTAGGGGTGACTGTTGCAGCCCCTAGACTGTGGAATAGCATCCCCCTTTCTATTAGATCCACCCCTATTCCATTTCATTTTAGATTTCATTTACGTATTTTATATAGAATTCTATTTATAGTTCTATTTTGTAGTTTTTCTCTATTTTGTGTTCTTTATAATTACTGTCGGCTGTCGGGCGTTTTGCACAAAAAGTTTTTAACTCACTGTTTATACTCACGTGTAAATTGTGAAGTTACAATAAAATACTTGAAACTTGTAACCCTTCCATTGACTCCTTTAAGTCCAAATTGAAAACACACTTTTATTCTTTAGCGTTTCCTGATGTGGTCTGATTTGATTTATGTCTGTTGTTTGTTTGATTTGCTGATTCGTATGTTTAGCCTATATTGACACCTACTGTTTTTAGAGCCGTTATTGTGTAGCCTATTTATTGTGATATTGGGCATTTAACAGTCCTATAAAACATTTACATTTTTCGTATTCATTTAGCTGTTTTTTTTCTTCTTGCAATTGATTCCTTAATTGGTTCCACTAGATCAGAGGACACTAATATGCGGACCGCACTCCAGGTCCGGACCCAGGCGCGGTCATATTCGGACCCGGACCTATAACCAATAAATCATTGAGTATTATACAATTTAGTTGTCGCGTTTCTATTTTAACCGGCGCATCTTTTCTAGCCTTTACATAGGTTTAGATGAGTCCACTGATGTGTCTGACAATGCTCAGCTGTTAGTTTATGTAAGGTTCTTCAATAACATTTATTTATTATTCGAGCACATATTATTTAGAATCCCTCCGGTTCAATAAATATTGTTATATTATTGAATTGTACTTCATTTATTTGATTTAACTATATAATGACAGCCTATGGATGTTGATACGATTACTAGGCTACTTCAATATACAATATATGGCATCATAACGCAAGTTAGACATTATGATCAACATCTACTAATGGCCTGGCCTGTCTGTCAGTTTTAAAAACCAAATGTGGCCCTTGAGACAAAATAATTGCCCACCCCTGCCTTCGAGGGACCCTTGGAATTGAGTTGTTCCATGATGTTATTGCTCACTTGGAGGTACGATGGCGCCGTATGTGATAGCTGCCATGTTGCGAGCTCTCGTACACAGACAAGGTTTTTTGTTATTTATTCTTTTAATTGCGACTATCCTTGCACAGGAAGTTAGCAGTAAGTTCACTTATGACAGTTGTACACTTCTGGAGATTAGGCTAATCACGCTCATGTTTATAATGAGAAAGAAAAACTGACTCACGTGTCTCACTCTAAAAGGAGCAAACCAATTAAGAAAATAAATACACAAACAAATGAACAATGGACTGTGTGTTTGGTGTTGGCTTAATTGGCCTCACCTGGCCCAGTTAGAGTCTGGGGTGGGTGAGGCTACAGCCTCACCAGTGCACCACAGGTTAAGTCAGCCATCAACACAACACACTGAGGGAGAGTTAGCAAGGGTCCCATCTGCTATGTCATGTGTCGCATCAAATCTTTACAATAAACCAGACTTTTCAACACCACCCTGCCTGTGTCCTTGGGGGAGCCCCGAACTAAGCCACATATGTGATTCAATATTCAATACATTTATTTGCCACATACACATACAGGATGTGCAATGAAGGACAAAGGGACACACTCCCACAATATTATTCTCATATAATGTGAAAGACAAAAGGACTCCTTATAATATGTCTCTCTCTCAAACGAGCAAACCAATTAACTAAATAAATACACAAACAAATTAAAGATGAACAGGGGGGATGTGGGGAAGGCGGTGGATGATGTACCTGAGTCGGTGGGCAGGTAGAAGACCAGGCCGGTGAGGAAGGAGAACAGCATGCAGGGGATGATGACGTTGACAATGAAGTAGAGCGGCAGCCGCAGCATGAGGAAGTGGTATGTGATATCCAGGTAGGGCGTCTCTGGGCAGCAGGCGTAGTACACCCAGTGCTTCCAGCTGCGGTAGTCCTTCATCACCCACTCGCCGCTCTCCATGAAGTTGCTGAGGTCGGGCCGGTCGCTGTCCTACACAGTGGGCACCAGGGGGGCGAGACGTCAGGGCGCTAAGCTACCGCTAACGGTTATTTATGGCCTAGTCGTTTAGCAGACGCTTTTATCCCACGGAGCGCTGAACAGTGAATTATTTTTTATAGAGACATGTCATTAAGGAGCTGGTAGGTGGTGTCGGTTAGGGCGTCTTGCTCAAGGACGCCTGCGGGTTTCGACTGCAGACAATGAGGTTTGAACCCACAACCTTTCAGCTGGGAGTCAAACACCTAATGCACCACAGGGCTATCCTGCACCTTATATCCATACATTTGACCACCTTTAGATACTTCATATCCACATATAGATTTGGGTCGTTTTCTTTCTTATAAAACCAGTGTATTAAAGTGGTAATCTCGAAGATTTCCATTTCGTGCTATTTGGCGACACCTATGGCGGAAAATGGACGTTACTCTGTTTACTCTAACAAAGACCGAAAAAAACAGTACGTCACTTCCGCTTATGCTCTCTGGCAGACATCCATGGGACCAATGTGTCACTGTTTTAAAACCCAGTCTGTAATATACAAAAATACTGCAAATGTAAGGGCTTTCATCAGTGGACCATAGGCTCAGTCACCATTGAGTTAACTCGTTGGGCAATAGATAGTGACTTTACCGACATGTATTTACAGGAAAATCTTTGCGATTACCACTTTAAAGGACCCCTATTATACCACCAGGGTGTGAGTGTGATTAGCCATAGCAAGCTGTTTCACAATTGCCATGTGACTACCGTCTAGTGACATCACAAGTGGGAATGTCCACCTAGATGTACGCTGACTAGATCAGTTTACCTGTCGGTACAGTCCACTAGGTAAGGCCGGTAGAACCGATCTAGTAATCACTACATCTAGGTGGACATTCCCATTTGTGATGTCACTAGATGGTAGTCACATGGCAATTGTGAAACGGGCTTGCGATGGCAAATCACACTCACCCTGTGTGGTGTAATATGTCCCCTTTAAGTGTGTAGAATATAATAAAAGGTCTTAAGCAATAAGGAGTGAATAGTGGTTGGCTTACAGGGTTGATGACCACCAGGGGTGCCGTCGTTGGTCCAGGTCCCCAGCTTCATGCTGCAGTTCTGGAGGTCGAAGGGGAAGTGAAGCACGATGATCTCGCAGTAAGCTCTTGAAGATGGCGGGCGGGTTCCACGTAATCATGCCCGTGTACTCCAGGAGCACCTTGGTCTCGTGCACGATGGCAAAGTCACCGTCAGCGCTGTGACAGCGGGCACAGAGCACACACAGAGTCAACATCATGGGGAGGGGAGGGTGGCGGTGGTGGTAGTGGTGGTGATTGGAGGGTGGTGAGGGTGGTGTTGGTGGTGGTCGGAGCATGGTGGTGGTTGAAGGGTCGAAGGTGGTGGTGGTGGGAAGGTGGTAGTGGTGGGCAGTGGTTGGAGCATGTTGGAGGGTGGAGGTGCTGGTTTGGAGGGTGGTGATGGTGGTTGGAGTGTAGTGGTGGCAGTGGTGGTTGGAAGGTGGTGGAGGTGTGGTTGGTGGTGTTTGGATTGTGTTGGGTGGTGGTGGTGATGGTAGGAGAGTGGATGATGGTGGTTTGGAGGGTGGTAGTGGTGGTGTATGGAACGCCAAAGGGGTCACAATTACGCCTCACGTATACGTGCATTGGCGTAAAAGACGACGTTTTGTGCTGCCATAGGCGGCGTAAAATAACGGCGCAATGACATCGAAAACGACGTATTTTACGGCGTTTTGGAGTTCAGTAAAAAAGACGCCGTAAAAAAGACAGCGTTTTTGGTCGTTTTGGGTACCCATCATACGCCAGCGTAATAGCGTTCAAATACGGCGTTATGAAATTAATAATAATACACACATAAGTATGATAATAATATTATGAATAATAACAATGCAACCCAATCTAAACGACCTTTTCACTACGTTTCCTCTCTGTTACAAATGATTGTCATTAATCAATATAGGGCGCTGTTTATGATTCAATGTAGATGTTAGGATCTCTTTATTGTCCGTTTTTATCTTTGTATTTAATATTATTTTATAATTATTTATAAAATATAATTGCGCCTCACTGTATACGTTCATTGACTTAGAACGCCGTGTTTGCGTCATTAAGTCTATGGATTAATATAATAAATAAAAATAATTAAATAAGATTGTCACGGTCTCGGCCGTGCCTCTTGTATTCCCCATGTGCCTCTACCTGTCTGTCTCTGTCAGATAGTTTCAAGTTTCAAGTATTTTATTGTCACTTCACAATTTACACGTGAGTATAAGCAGTGAGTGAAAAACTTTTTGTGCAAAACGCCCGACAGCCGACAGTAATTATAAAAGAATACAAAATAGAAATAGAACTACAAAATAGAAGTAGGACTAGCAAAATAGAAATAGAACTATGAATATAAATTCTGTGTAAAATAAGAATAAAATAAAATGAAATGGAATATACAACAAAATATCCAGGGGAGCAATACACATATAAATCAATGTACTAAAATATACATTGTTATATGCTGACATTCACAGAATGTCACAGAATACCTTCTCAGACAGTCAACACAACACTAGCACCAGCAATTGGCACCAGGACTAGCACTAACACCAGTACTAGCACTAACACCAGCACTAGCTCCAGCAGTAACAGGAGGAACTTGAAGCTGCTGACCCTCTCTACTGCAGCACCGTCGATGGAGATGGGGGCGTGCTCTCCTCTCCGCTTCCTGTAGTCCACGATGAGCTCCTTGGTCTTCTTGACGTTGAGGGCGAGGTTGTTCTCTTGGCACCACTGTGCCAGTGATCCAACCTCCTCCCTGTAAGCTGTCTCGTCGTCGGCGGCGATCAGTCCCAACACTGTCGTGTCGTCAGCAAACTCGATGAAGACGTTGGAGCTGTGCATAGCCATGCAGTCGTGGGTGTACAGGGAGTAGAGGAGAGGGCTCAACATGCATCCCTGAGGGGCTCCAGTGTTGAGGGTCAGTGACTCTGAGGTGGTGCTGCCCATCCTCACCACCTGGCGGCGGCCCGACAGGAAGTCCAGTATCCAGCTGCACATGGTCGGGTGCAGGCCTAGACTCCTGAGCTTGGTGTCGAGCTTGGCAGGAACTATCGTGTTGAATGCTGAGCTGAAGTCCACAAACAGCATTCGCACACAACAGTTCTTCCCCTCCAGGTGAGAGAGGGCGGTGTGAAGTGCCATGGCAATCGCGTCGTCGGTGGATCTGTTTTGACGGTACGCAAATTGCCATGGGTCCAGCGTGGCAGGCAACATGGAACAAATGAAGTCCTTGACCAACCTCTCGAAGCATTTACTGACAATCGAGGTGAGGGCTACGGGTCTCTAGTCATTCAGGCAGGTTACCTTGGGGTGTTTCGGGACAGGCACGATGATGGACATCTTGAAGACCTCGGGAACAACAGCCTGGGACAGGGACAGGTTGAAGATGTCTGCGAAGACTCCTGCCAACTGGTCTGCGCATGCTCTGAGGACGCGCCCTGGGATGTGGTCTGGGCCATCGCCATTAATCCATGGTTTCTGGTTGGGATAAATCCGAACCGATTTAGTAGGAACAACGTCGTCTATGCATTTCTTGATGAACCCGGTGACTGAGGACGCGTACTCGCTGATGTTATTGTCCGACGCGACCCGGAACATGTTCCAATCCGCGTCATCAAAACAATCCTGCAGCATAGACTCCGATTGGTCTGACCAGCATTGGACCTCCTTCACAGCAATTGGTTGCTGCTTCAGTCTCTGCCTGTAGGCGGGGAGTAGTTGGATCGAGCGGTGATCCGATTTGCCGAATGGTGGGCGGAGGAGGGCCTTGTAGCCGTCCCGGAAGGGGGTGTAGCAGTGGTCGAGGATCCGCTCGCCCCGTGTGTTGCTTGTGATGTGTTGGTAGAACTTCGGGAGAACTTTCTTCAGGTTCGCCTTATTGAAGTCCCCCGCCACAATGAAAGCAGCCTCCGGGTGGGCCGACTCCTGTTCGCTGATAGCCCCATAAAGTTCCTTCAATGCTATGTCCATGTTGGTTCTTGAGGGTCTGCACATGACTCTGGTTGCACCAAGATCTGTTTATCATGAGACAGACCCCCCCTCCACGATCTTTACCGGAGAGTCTTTGTTCTGTCCGCGCGGTGGACGGAAAATCCTGTTGGCTCGATGGCTGAGTCGGCAACCCCCTCCGACATCCATGTCTCCGTCAGGCAGATGATGCAGTTGTCCTTGGTTTCCCGGTGGAATTGAATACGAGCCTGTAGCTCGCATAACTTATTGTCCAGAGACTGTACATTAGCCAGTAGAATGGTGGGTAGTGGAGGTCGATTGGCACGACGTCTCAGCCTGACTAGCACGCCGGCTCGCTTCCCTCTCTGTCGGCGACGCCTGCGTGTGATCGCGCCTAAGATGGACGGAGATAGTCCAGCCACGACTCCGGGCGGGACGTCCGAGTCGAAAGACTTGAAAAACTCCGGTAGGCGGCGAGCGACTGTCGTTCTAATCTCCAGAAGTGTACAACTGTCATAAGTGAACTTACTGCTAACTTCCTGTGCAAGGATAGTCGCAATTAAAAGAATAAATAACAAAAAACCTTGTCTGTGTACGAGAGCTCGCAACATGGCAGCTATCACATACGGCGCCATCGTACCTCCAAGTGAGCAATAACATCATGGAACAACTCAATTCCAAGGGTCCCTCGAAGGCATGAAGTACAATTCAATAATATAACAATATTTATTGAACCGGAGGGATTATAAATAATATGTGCTCGAATAATAAATAAATGTTATTGAAGAACTTTACATTAACTAACAGCTGAGCATCGTCAGACACATCAGTGGACTCATCTAAACCTATGCATGGTGCCTTATGAATGGCTTCATCCAGCTGAGCACATCCTGGCTTCATATTTCCCTTTTCTTTGTGGCTGATGATGCTGATCTTGGTATTTCCTTGATTTTAGCACAAAACTCTTCTTTTTGTTTCCACTCAAATAAGGTTTCAGCTACTGCACTCATGCACTCCTTAACAACCCCTCCGTCGGTCAATGTTTTTTTTTATGTTGACCCAAAATCCAAGCAACTCTAAGAGAACATTCATTAGCACGTTGTTGGGCAGTGAATGAATGTGTTAGGATTCTGGTGGATCGATCATACTGGGCTCTCAAATCGTTTATTTTCTGCGGCCTCAGTTCAGATTTGGGCGGGTATGTTTGGTATGTTTGGTATGTTTGGTGATAACACTGTTTTGTCTCATGTTGGCGCTTCACATTGCCGCTTTTAATAATAGCCAGTCTCGGGACAGATGAGACATACAGGTTTTGAACTGTCCGTGTGAAGAATAAACATGTACACGTCTGTCCAATCTTCATGAAAGGCTCTGTTCTCACTGATTACCTTTCTCTTTTTAAAGCGCGCTATACTCTGACTGCTTCTCTCGTCTCGTCTCTCCGCGTGTTTGTTTGTTTCTACTCGGTCACTGAATGCAACGATTTGATTGGCTGAGTAGCGTCACGTGATGTGACCTGATTGGGCCGCTAAGCCAGTGCCGTAAAGGCTAGAAAAGATGCGCCGGTTAAAATAGAAACGCGACAACTAAATTGTATAATACTCAATCATTTATTGGTTATTAGGTCCGGGTCCGGACCTGGACTGCGGTCCGCATATTAGGGTGCTTTCACACCTATAGTTCGATTGCTTTGGTCCGCACCAGGCAAAAAAATGTTTCAATGTAGCAAACAGACGTTGGTACGGTTCGGTTTCACATATGCATGTTTCTAAACGAACCAAAATAGACCAAACGAAGCTTTAACGTTGAAGCTTTAACGTGAACAGAGAGGGCGAGGTGAAGTCCCCGCATCACATTGGCAATACATAGGCTAGTTATGAAATTGCACGTCATACAATTATGCTCATCACAGCATGGCTCATCACAGTTGTCCAAATTGCATTACAGTGTAATCCGCTTCTAGTGATCACGGATATAGTGATCAACCGCTTATATGATCACAGAGCCTGGGACAGAATCGTTCCTATACAAACACTGTTTAAATAATTCGCTTATAGCGATCAAGCAGTCCGCTTATAGAGATCATTTTGGGTCCTTTTATACATAACATATGTGGGAGAAATTAATAAATTACGGTCATCTATAGCGGCTCGCGCGAAGACGTGCCGCATGCACATCGCGAGCACATCGCGCGCACCTCGCGCACCATGTCGGGTAAAAGAAACTTTCTCTGAACGAAAAACGGAGACTCGTCGAAGCTTACAGTAGCCTACTGTAGTGTATTTGATTTATTAGCGACACAGTGCAATGCTGTATTTAATTTGCTATTTGAATCGCGTTTCAAACAGCTGCACTGTAACGTTAATGTACGTACTGTACAGTATTATTCAGTTAACTTGCTGTAATAAAATCCAGTAAATAGCAAAAGCTGTCCGTTTCATTACTTTATACATGTATTAATGTATTATATATACAAATGTCAATTGGATGGTAATCAGCATAAAAAATAAAGAAAATTAGAAAAATCTCGTTATAGTAATCAACCGCTTTATAGTGATCAATTTGACTCCGGCTGTCGGGCGTTTTGCACAAAAAGTTTTTCACTCACTGCTTATACTCACGTGTAAATTGTGAAGTGACAATAAAATACTTGAAACTTGAAACTATCTGACAGAGACAGACAGGTAGAGGCACATGGGGAATACAAGAGGCACGGCCGAGACCGTGACAATCTTATTTTATGTCAGTTCCACCTATTATATTAATCCATAGACTTAATGACACAAACAAAGTAAATAATTACTAAACGAAAGAACAGTGCCATCTAGTGTCATACAATATAACGGTTACGTATTATAAGGCGCAATGAAAACGCAGCATTTCACGGCGTTCTAAGTCAATGAACGTATACGGTGAGGCGCAATTATATTTTATAAATAATTCTAAAATAATATAAAATACAAAACAATAAAAAATTAAAATACAAAATACAATTAAAATACAGACAATAAAGAGATCCTAACATCTACATTGAATCATAAACAGCGCCCTATATTGATTAATGACAATCATTTGTAACAGAGAGGAAACGTAGTGAAAAGGTCGTTTTCATTGGGTTGCATTATTATTATTAATAATATTATTATCATACTTATGTGTGTATTATTATTAATTTCATAACGCCGTATTTTACGCTATTACGCTGGCGTATGATGGTACCCAAAACGACATAACGGCGTAAAATACGTCGTTTTCGATGTCATTGCGCCGTTATTTACGCCGCCATGGCAGCACAAAACGTCGTCTTTTACGCCAATGCACGTATACGTGAGGCGTAATTGTGACCCCTTTGGCGTTCCATACACCACCACTACCACCATCACCACCCTCAAACCACCACCTCCACCACACTCAAACCACCACCTCCACCCTCCAACATGCTCCAACCACTGCCCACCACCACCACCACCTTCCCACCACCACCACCTCGACCCTCCGACCACCACCATGCTCCGACCACCACCACCACCCTACAACCACCATCACCACACTCCAACCATCACCACCACCCTCCAACCACCATCACTACCCTCCAATCACCACCACCCTCACCACCCTCCAACCACCCTCACCACCCTCCAACCACCCTCACCACCCTCCCCTCCCCATGATGTTGACTCTGTGTGTGTCTGTGCCCGCTGTCACAGCGCTGACGGCGACTTTGCCATCGTGCACGAGACCAAGGTGCTGCTGGAGTACACGGGCATGATTACGTGGAACCCGCCCGCCATCTTCAAGAGCTACTGCGAGATCATCGTGCTTCACTTCCCCTTCGACCTCCAGAACTGCAGCATGAAGCTGGGGACCTGGACCAACGACGGCACCCTGGTGGTCATCAACCCTGTAAGCCAACCACTATTCACTCCTTGTTGCTTAAGACCTTTTATTATATTCTACACACTTAAAGGGGACATATTACACTACACAGGGTGAGTGTGATTTGCCATTGCAAGCCGTTTCACAATTGCCATGTGACTACCATCTAAAGACATCACAAGTGGGAATGTCCACCTCGATGTGTGATTACTAGATCGGTCTACCGGCCTACCTAGTGGACTGATCTAGTCAGCGTACATCTAGGGGGACATTCCCACTTGTGATGTCACTAGACGGTAGTCACATGGCAATTGTGAAACAGCTTGCTATGGCTAATCACACTCACACCTGGTGGTATAATAGGGGTCCTTTAAAGTGGTAATCGCAAAGATTTTCCTGTAAATACATGTCGGTAAAGTCACTATCTATTGCCCAACGAGTTAACTCAATGGTGACTGAGCCTATGGTCCACTGATGAAAGCCCTTACATTTGCAGTATTTTTGTATATTACAGACTGGGTTTTAAAACAGTGACACATTGGTCCCATGGATGTCTGCCAGAGAGCATAAGCGGAAGTGACGTACTGTTGTTTTCGGTCTTTGTTAGAGTAAACAGAGTAACGTCCATTTTCCGCCATAGGTGTCGCCAAATAGCACGAAATGGAAATCTTCGAGATTACCACTTTAATACACTGGTTTTATAAGAAAGAAAACGACCCAAATCTATATGTGGATATGAAGTATCTAAAGGTGGTCAATGTATGGTATAAGTGCAGGATAGCCCTGTGGTGCATTAGGTGTTTGACTCCCAGCTGAAGGTTGTGGGTTTCAAACCTCATTGTCTGCAGTCGAAACCCGCAGGCGTCCTTGAGCAAGACCGCCCTAACCGACACCACCTACCAGCTCCTTAATGACATGTCTCTATAAAAAAATAATTCACTGTTCAGCGCTCCGTGGATAAAAGCGTCTGCTAAACGACTAGCCATAAATAACCGTTAGCGGTAGCTTAGCGCCCTGACGTCTCGCCCCCTGGTGCCCGCTGTGTAGACAGCGACCGGCCCGACCTCAGCAACTTCATGGAGAGCGGCGAGTGGGTGATGAAGGACTACCGCAGCTGGAAGCACTGGGTGTACTACGCCTGCTGCCCAGAGACGCCCTACCTGGATATCACATACCACTTCCTCATGCTGCGGCTGCCGCTCTACTTCATTGTCAACGTCATCATCCCCTGCATGCTGTTCTCCTTCCTCACCGGCCTGGTCTCTACCTGCCCACCGACTAGTACATCATCCACCGCCTTCCCCACATCCCCCCTGTTCATCTTTAATGTGTTTGTGTATTTATTTTGTTAATTGGTTTGCTTGTTTGAGAGAGAGACATATTATAAGGAGTCCTTTTGTCCCCATATTGTGGGAGTGTGTCCCTTTGTCCTCCATTGCACATCCTGTATGTGTATGTGGCAAATAAATGTATTGAATATTGAATCAACATATGTGGCTAGTTCGGGGCTCCCCCAAGGACACAGGCAGGGTGGTGTTGAAAAGTCTGGTTTATTGTAAAGATTTGATGCGACACATGACATAGCAGATGGGACCCTTGCTAACTCTCCCTCAGTGTGTTGTGTTGATGGCTGACTTAACCTGTGGTGCACTGGTGAGGCTGTAGCCTCACCCACCCCAGACTCTAACTGGGCCAGGTGAGGCCAATTAAGCCAACACCAAACACACAGTCCATTGTTCATTTGTTTGTGTATTTAATTTCTTAATTGGTTTGCTCCTTTTAGAGTGAGACACGTGAGTCAGTTTTTCTTTCTCATTATAAACATGAGCGTGATTAGCCATTCCAAGCAGATATATGGTGGATCGATCAGCCTACCAGTCGCTACAGTCCACTGGGTAGGCTGGTAGGCTGATCTATCCAGCATACATCTAGGTGGACACTCCCACTTGTGAACTCAAAAACCAGAGATGAAACCAGTTTTTGAAACTGCTTGGAATGGCTAAGCATGCTCACACCTGGTGGTATAATAGGTCTCCTTTAAAGGATAACTTTGTCTATTTTCAACTTTATGTCTATCAATCTGCATTAGGGATGCTGTGTTAAAAATGCCTGCAGTTAGCTGATGCTCTCTGTGTCTCTGGGGAGCGCAGCGCAGCTTGGCACAGTGAAAAGTCTTACCCCCCAACTCCGTCATTTGATGGAATTAATGAGGGAGTTGGGGTAAGAAGAGGGGGGGGGTCAGGTAAACAGCAGGGAGATGTGGAGCGCAGGCAATATGGAGGAAAGGTAAACAAACATTGTTCATTTGCATAATATACTACCCATGTTGAAATGATACAAAGCGGGTTGAAAAGCGGCGGTAGTATAGTATAGGTTAGTTACCGCTGTACCCTCTACAGTAGGGCAGCTGCAGCTCAGGAGCTAAGAGCGGTTGTCTGGCAACAGGAAGGTTGCTGGTTGTCTGGCAACAGGAAGGTTGCTGGGTCGATCCCCGGGCTCCACCTAGCTAAGTGTCGAGGTGTCCCTGAGCAAGACACCACCTAACCCTTACTGCTCCTGACGTGTTGGTTGTTACCTTGCATGGTTGGCACCGCCGTCAGTGTATGAATGGGTGAAGGTCAGGCTGTACTGTAAAAAGCACTTTGGATAAAAGATAAGCTATAGAAATGCAATCCATTTACCATTTTCCCTAACCTGGGTGTGATTCTTAGAAGCAACCCATGATGTCTTAGAAGCAACCCATGATGTCATGTCAGGTGGTACATCCCATCGTAAAGATCAGGTGTCTCCCGAAAGAATCCTTTCTTCAACGTTTCGTCTTCCATCATGCGGCAGTTCTTCTACCACTCGCTCGTAATGCGGGAAGCGGGAATATCGGCGAAGGTGGGGGTCTGCCTCATTACCCAGAGTCCCTCTGTGCTGCTGTCATGTCTGCTATAGCGGCGTGTGGTTTTAATGCATAATACATCACATGATGCACGCCTGTAGTTCCCGCTGGTGCCGCTGACAACATGGCCACTGACGACGAGGAGGAGGAGGTGGTGATGTCAGTGCTGGTGGGGCGTGTGGGTGGGGGGGGGGATACTTTGTGGATCAACAGTGTGTGTGTGTGTGTGTGTGTGTGTGTGTGTGTGTGTGTGTGTGTGTGTGTGTGTGTGTGTGTGTGTGTGCGTGCGTGCGTATATACTGTATGTGCATATGTGTGTGTGTGGGTGTGTCTTTCTGAAAACACCAACATCAATGGGATCAAACTATTACTACTCCTCGAGATATGGAAGATCCATATCAGTGTTCAAATGTGGATTCCATAAATAGGATTATACATTATACATTATATTGCAGTGTTACAGTCTCACACTCAAGCGAATCACCCCTGTGACTGGAATACATTTTCACAGTGAGCTTATCGTCAGCTGACAACCATTGGAGAGCATATTTAAAAAATGTTTTGGGGTGGGGGGCGGGGGGTGAAATGATAGTGACAGCGATATGCAAAAGCTTAAATTTATTCCTCGGAGTTGTCTCTTCTGCCACAAACATTCATCTTAACGTCTGGAGCTGCAGACGACAAAGGGCTGTGTGCTGTAATCATTGTGATCAGTGATGCGTGGCACTCACTCTCTCTATCCCCGCACACATCTGCACACATCTGCATAGTTAACCCTGCTTCCCAGCCTCAGTCGATTGATGAATTGATCGACAGACTAATTGATTCCCAGCGAATACGTGGTCCTCAACGCTGCATGCACTCAGAATGGCACGTCTGCTCTTATCCCAGCTATTATGCAGGCAATTATGAAACTCGTTCTATTAACCTTGCAATTATGAATGCGTGCCTATCAACCTGTACAATAGGCAGGTGTTTAGGAAGGCTAGGAAGGCCTGGAGTGCCAAGATTGACCCCTCCAGACAGACTTCGAACTGGTACCCTCAGGTCGAAGGTTTAAGGTGTCTTCGTCGAGAATTAAAAGATATAAGGTTTCTTTTATCCTGGCTGCAGTACACATGCTAAACCGCAGATAGCACTTATATTTGTATTCATTGATCCTCTCTTAACCCTGTCCTGTCATTGTTTGTTGTTCTTGGTGTTACTGTGTGTTTTTTTCAATGTTTTTTTTTATGTGATGTGACCTCAGCTGCAAACGAATTTCCCCTTGGGGACAATACAAAAATGTACTATGATTTGACTTTGACTTTGAAACCTGCTCTATTCTTATCTTTATGCACCACAGTGATATATTGTCTCCTTCAACAAATGTACTCTTTGTAAGTCGCTTTGGGTAAAAGCATCTGCCAAATGCCCTAAATGTAAATGCATGCATTGATGTGGCCTGGTGGTGGTGGTGGTGGTGGTGGTGCAAGGTATAAGCCATGGTTGGTAAAGATAAGATAAGATAAGATAAGATAAGTTAGAACTTTATTCATCCCAAAGGAAATTCTTGTGCCACAGGTTGCTCAAATATACCAACAAAATAAGAATAAAAACAATAGAATAATACATGTACAGTGTATAAGCCTAATAGAGTTACAATATAGGTTAGATATATTTAGTAAAAATGGTATTGAGAAGTAGTATTGCACACAATATGAAAGGTAATATTGCAAGGTAATGTTGCAAGGTTATATTGAAAGGTAATATTGCAATGTAATATTGAAAGGTAATATTGAAAGGTAATATTGCAAGGTGGTGCTGTGCTGCAGGTGAGAAGATGACCCTGAGCATCTCCGTGCTGCTGTCCCTCACGGTCTTCCTGCTGGTTATCGTGGAGCTCATCCCGTCCACCTCCAGCGCCGTGCCGCTCATCGGGAAGTACATGCTCTTCACCATGGTCTTCGTCATCGCCTCCATCATCATCACTGTCATCGTCATCAACACCCACCACCGCTCGCCGAGCACCCACACCATGCCCGACTGGGTGCGCAGGGTACGTTCTGTCCTGTCCTTGAGACAGACGAAACAAACGGAGCTAAGAGTTTGACCTTGGATAAATTGCAGTCTAGTGCCATCTCGTGGTGAGTGTGTGAAACGCACTTTAATCCCAATCAGGTTTATTGCCTTAATTTTTACAAACAAGGAATGTGCATTTGTGCAATTAGTGCATAACAGAAAGTAATAATATAGAAATTTAAAATTATCAAAATATATATAAAATACAAGCACTTAAAAGGTGCAATTTAAAGATGTGCATTAATGTACATTTACATTTACATTTACATAGTGTCCATAGGGGGTGGGAGTCAGTGGGGTTTAACGTTAATATAACGTGTAGTATAGTATCCATAGGGGGTGGGAGTCAGTGGGGATCAGTGGGGGTCCCGGGTCTTGTTGATGAGGCCGGTTGCCGTGGGGAAGAAGCTGTTCTGTTGTTGATGTTTGTGTGTGTATCTGATGTTGTTGTGATGGGGCCTTCTGCTTCTGCCTCTGCTGCCTCTCTTCTGAGCAGGTTTTCATCGAGACCATCCCGCACATCATGTTCTTCTCCACCATGAAGAGGCCCAGCAAGGACAAGCCCGACAAGTCCGTGTATGGCGCAGGCTTCGACATGACAGACATCTCGGGCAAGCCCACGGCCAGCGCCGTGCCCTTCCAGTCGCCCATCACCAAGAACCCGGACGTCCGCAGCGCCATTGAGGGCGTCAAGTACATTGCCGAGACCATGAAGTCCGACGAGGAGTCCAGCAACGTACGGCTCTGTGTGTGTGTGTGTGTGTGTGTGTGTGTGTGTGTGTGTGTGTGTGTGTGTGTGTGTGTGTCTGTGTGTAGACCTGTGTGTGTCCGTCCATCCGTGTGTCTGTGTATGTGTCTGTTTGTCTGTATGTGTCTGTCTGTGACTGTCTGTCTGTGTATGTGCCTGTATGTGTGTCTGTCTGTCTGTCTGTCTGTGTATGTGCCTGTGTGTGTGTGTGTGTCTGTGTATGTGTATATGTCTGTGACTGTCTGTCTGCGTATGTGCATATGTGTATGTGTGTGTGTGTGTGTGTGTTCATGTGTCTGTCTGCATCTGTCTGTCTGTCTGTCTGTCTGTGTCTGTGCTTATTCCTGTGCATCCCATAATAGGCCTAACATATGCATGTTTTTGTTGTATGTATTTCCATTTCCCAGGCTGCTGAGGAGTGGAAGTTTGTTGCCATGGTGCTGGA
This sequence comes from Coryphaenoides rupestris, assembly GCA_002895965.2. Taxonomy (NCBI): domain Eukaryota; kingdom Metazoa; phylum Chordata; class Actinopteri; order Gadiformes; family Macrouridae; genus Coryphaenoides; species Coryphaenoides rupestris. The sequence continues at coordinate 527,847 of PIJE02000029.1, forward strand.
CCACATCCTGCTGTGTGTCTTCATGGCCGTGTGTCTGATCGGCACCCTGGGCGTGTTCGCAGGACGGCTAATCGAGCTCAGCATGCTCTAGGTCACATGGTTCCTACACCACCACCATCCTGACCAGGAAGTCAGGGGGCACCAACTTAAAGGGAACATATTATGCCACTAGGTGTGAGAGTGATTAGCCATTGGAAGCCATTTCACAATTGCCATGTGACGACCGTCTAGTGACATCACAAGTGGGACTAGGCCACTGGGTAGGCTGGTAGACTGATCTAGTAATCATACATCTAGGTGGACATTCCCACTTGTGATGTCACTAATCGTTAGTCACATGGCAATTGTGAAACGGCTTACAATGGCTAATCACACTCAAACCTGGTGGCATAATATGTCCCCTTTAAAGTTATCAGCAATGATGTATAGGCCTGTATGAGTGGCACAATAACTTGTATTACAAGAATGAGGCAAATTATATTGTAAATTCCAACTTATTTCAATATAATAGCTTATTGGCGTCACTGTAACTGTCAGGAGGATTATGTGTTACATCACACCTAGTTTTGCCTCCGGGCCGCACCACTCACTCCATCAAAATAAATGTTCACCATTTGCCGGTAAAATCTAGCGTGATGGCAGTGGGTTATTTACATTTTATACTGCATGTAGTGATATTATAATAGATGTTTTTGTGTTTGTTTTCGAACATATCCTATTTTTCAATGTATGCCTTGTATTGAATGCCTTCGTGTTCTTCAAGTTTGTGTTCTTGTAATGAATTATGTTTTGTGTAGGCTATTAGATGCATATGCATCTATGTTTGAGAAGGATGGATACTTGTTTTGGTCTTTATAGTTATTTCACGTAACCTTTATGGATGGCTTATTTTTACACTCTAAAAAAACTCACATGTCAATGTCGTGTTCAAATGTCTTCACTGAATTCGTCTTTTTTGTAATTAAAAACCCAAATATTCAATTAAAAGTAAAGACTCGTTATTTATTTGTGATCTGTCTTTTATTTATTTTATTTTGATATTGGATATTGGATTTGAAAAGTGCTCTATAAATAAGATAAAACTTTATTGATCCCGAAGGAAATTCTTGTGCCAGAGGTTGCATTGCAATAGTATAAACAGTAGAGATATAACAATAGAATAATACAAATAAAATAACATATTTATACATTTACAGTGAGTCTAAATGGAAAAATATAGGTAAGATATTCAGATATTCAGTCAGCAAAACAAGTTGGCGATGGTATTGGGGAGTAGTAGTGAGAAGTATTATTGCACATGAGAAATGTTGCACATGTTGATGAAAGGTAGTATTGGTATTTGTATGTAATAGTAATGGTGAAGATAGTATTGCACATGATATTAAGAATATTAAGAATATTGCACATAATGATGGAAGGCAATATAGCATGGTAACATAGCAAGCAAATAAAGATGATTATATTATTAGAATATTATATTATTTAAAGTTAACAATCATCCAATATATCTATTTCAGATGTAAACACAGTGAATGTTAACGTTGTTATTTTTCTTCTGCAAAAGCCAATCAATCAATCAATCGACATATCTTCATCAATTATTAAACACGCGCACCACGTGTTCCCTCCATACAAAAAATCACGTTGCGCAATATGACGTAGGGCGCATGCGCAGAGCGCACCCCTGGCGGCGCCCCCCTGGCTTAGTCTCGCCTGTCAGTTGTAAGCGGCGCACATTTCCTGCGAGCAGCGTAAGTGTACATGTACATTACAACACTTCAACACTTACTTTACCATTACGTTTCATTCGTGACATGTTGTGAACGGCATTTCGATTGACGAACGGAGAACTAGACCGACAGAACAGTTATTGATTCGTCTAACGCCGGTCAAATGCGCAATAAACGAATTATACCGCCAATTACACGCGATCGAAGCGTCACCGCTGCTCTTTATTAGTTTATGTTGACGCTATTTGATCAATTCGTTGTGTATTCATAGGATCGTTGCTTGCTCGCTCAACGTGGGCGTGTTGTTTTTGCGCAGGTTTTGTTGATTCCATTACGCGTTGTGTCCTGTGGTTAAACGTGTTCAAATTCAACTAAATGTTCCGTCAACAAATTGATATTGATATTTTCTCTAATATATTTATTATTATTACCATTTTATTACACTGAATATCTTATCTTACCTTATTTTTTCATACTTAACGCCGATATTTTTAATACTCTTCTAGGACTTAGACTTACTGTACATTTGTAAATCTGTTATTTTATTTTTGATTATTCTACTGTTTATTTCTCTATTGTTTTATTCTATTGCACAAGATCCTGGCACAAGAATTTCCTTCGGGATTAATAAAGTTCTATCCTATCTTATCTCAAACAGGGAGAGCCTTGACCGCAGAAGCCCCCCCGCTGGGAATAGATTATGGCAGATAACCGATAATCGACATGGACGTCACTGATATAAGTGGAAACTCTTCGTCCCCCGGGGTGGGGGCGGAGGACGGGGGGTCCCGGGTCACCATGTCCATTGACAGACTCTTCCCTGCGCTCCTCGAGTGCTTCGGCATCATCCTGTGCGGCTACATCGCGGGCAGGGCCAACATCATCACGTCCACCCAAGCCAAGGGACTGGGCAACTTTGTGTCAAAGTTCGCCCTGCCCGCCCATCCTGTTCAAGAACATGGTACGAGTGACGTTGCCTCTGATGTCATGCTGGCCATGTTTCGTGAGTGTCCCTCATCGCCAATAGTCTCTGTGGTTCTTCGAATTGGTCTGCGTCCTGGACCTTGGTTTGTGGCCAGTCCTGCGCAACGCGCTTCTGCTAAGGCTGGCGGCTCGTAACGGCATATTTTGCCACTTCAGAAGCAATGACCGTTTGCTTTGGGATATCCTATTTGGTTGAGTACCTGTATGCAGTGATGTTGTGTGGTTCTGTTTCTGTGTGTGATTCCAGCTGCTGTGAGTGTCTGAGTCCCCCAGGATAGGTTTGTTGGTTTGAATCCCTGGGGCTCTCGCCGTTAGCTAAGTGTCGAGGCTGTCACTGAGCCAAGACTTCCACCTAACCCTTAACTGCTCCTGACGGTGTTGGTTGTTACTCGTGGTTGAATGGTTGACACCCTACCGTCGGTGTATGAATGGGGTGAATGATGAGGGCAGATTACTTGTGAAGCGCTTTAGGATAAAAGCGTTATAAAAATGCAATCCATTTACCATTTAGTCCCAGAGCAATGGGTCCGTCTGTGTTGTGGTGTTCATCTGCCCTTGAGGAAACGGTGTGCGTTGTGTTGGTGTCTCTCTGGTGTCCAGTGTGTGTTTGTCTGATGGAGTCTCTCTCTCTCCGCAGTGAACGCGCTGTACAGGAACACTCACCCAGAGTACCTGCAGTACATCTACCTGGTGGCACCCGTCTCCCTGGTGCTCCTCAACCCTGTGGGCTTCGCCCTCTGCGAGGTGCAGAAGTGGAGGAACCAGGGTGACCAACAACGGCCGCAGCAGCAGAGCAAGTTCTCCATTGTGGGTCTGGTGGCGTTCCAGGTGCTGAAGAATCCCATCGTCTTCATGGTCTTCGTGGGCATCGTGGCTCACTTCCTCCTGCACCAGAGGGTGCCCGTCTTCATGGTGGACTTTGTGGACGGCCTGGCCAACTCGTTCAGCGGCGCGGCACTGTTCTACCTCGGCCTGTCCATGGTGGGCCAGCTGGCCAGGCTGACCAAGTCCACAGCGGTGGCGCTCATCCTGCTGATAACGGCCAAGCTGTGAGTTGGACATGGAGAGGGTTGGTGGGTGGGATGAAGTGGAGTGGGGGTGTAGGATGACCTGGTTCTAATGGTTCTCTTCAAGAACACATTTACATTTACATTTAGGGCATTTGGCAGACGCTTTTATCCAAAGCGACTTACAAAGAGTACATTTGTTGAAGGAGAGGCAGCAATATATCACTGTGGTACCTGAAGATAAGAATAGAGCTGTTTTCGAGCATTCCTATTTACGAGACGAATAGAACGAGTTTCATAATTGCCAAGTTGCCTGCATAAGTAGCTGGGCAGGCGTGCAATTCTAAGCATGATACAACATCTGAGAACTGAACAACAATGCTAAGTGCTCATGTGTATTTCTATATCTCATGTCTCTATGTACACACACACACACATCTACACACACACACACACATACACACACACGTACACACACACACACACACACACACACACACACACACACACACACACACACACACACACACACACACACACACACACACACACACACACACACACACACACACACACACACACGCACACACACATACACACACACTAAGCAGCACGCACACACACAGTTAGGACACGATGACTCACCAGAACCACCAAGCTGACGATGCTAATGTTGAAGCTAACACTCTGCAGGGACACCATCAGCATCTTGGGGTCCATGCCCGGGATGGTCAGCAGCCAGGCGGACACGTACATGATAGGGGCGGAGAGGAAGGTGCTCAACACCATCCCAGAGGTCACCTGCGAGGACATGCGCATGCACAAACACACACACACGTGACTGGAGCAGATCATGACCATGATATGAGCTCTCTCTCTCTCTCTCTCTCTCTCTCTCTCTCTCTCTCTCTCTCTCTCTCTCTCTCTCTCTCTCTCTCTCCTCTCTCTCTCTCTCCTCTCTCCTCCTCCTTCTCCCTCCCTCTCTCTCTCTCTCTCTACCTCTAACCATACGAGGTGGAGATCTAGTAAAAGAGAAAATCTCCATAGAGGGAGAACATATCTATAGCATATACAACAAGCAAGACACACGCACCACTTCCAGCTCCATGCTGTAGTGTGCTGCGTAGATAGCCACGCTGGGTGCTGAGGGGAACACGCCATATATGAAGGCGTAGTTGGACAGGCTGGCGTGGTCGGCGGCGCTGATGTTGCTGTGGTCCAGCAGCTCCACCATGTCCTTACAGATCAGCGGCATCACCAGCCTGATGGAGACAAGGAGGAGATCACCATGACAACAAATACTGAAGAACAGAGCGTGTGGATATTTGATTATATATATATATATATATATATATATATATATATATATATTCATTGTTAGTTTTCCCTTGTTATTTTTTGCCTACTTCCTATGCACTGTCACCTGCCATGTGGCCCTGGGTTGTGATGTACATGTGACAATAATACACTTTGACTCTTTTTTGTGTTAAAAAAGGTTTGGTGAATACATAAGAGAACTGAGAGAACTAGAAGAGAGAACTTCCCAGAGCCAGGTGTTCTCTGGGCGTAGTTCTTTTCCAGACTCTTTGAGTTAACTTATGTGTGAATGTTATTGTTGTGTTCTCGTTCTATTCGCTATAGAAATGCCCAGCTACTTATACATGGCAATTATGAAACTCGTTCTATTCGTCTCGTAAATATGAATGCTCTAAAACAGCTCTATTCTTATCTTCAGGTACCACAGTGATATATTGCTGCCTCTCCTTCAACAAATGTACTCTTTGTAAGTCGCTTTGGATAAAAGCGTCTGCCAAATGCCCTAAATGTAAATGTAAATGTGTTCTTGAAGAGAACCATTAGAACCAGGTCATCCTACACCCCCCCCCCCCCCCCACTCCACTTCATCCCACCCACCAACCCTCTCCATGTCCAACTCACAGCTTGGCCGTTATCAGCAGGATGAGCGCCACCGCTGTGGACTTGGTCAGCCTGGCCAGCTGGCCCACCATGGACAGGCCGAGGTAGAACAGTGCCGCGCCGCTGAACGAGTTGGCCAGGCCGTCCACAAAGTCCACCATGAAGACGGGCACCCTCTGGTGCAGGAGGAAGTGAGCCACGATGCCCACGAAGACCATGAAGACGATGGGATTCTTCAGCACCTGGAACGCCACCAGACCCACAATGGAGAACTTGCTCTGCTGCTGCGGCCGTTGTTGGTCACCCTGGTTCCTCCACTTCTGCACCTCGCAGAGGGCGAAGCCCACAGGGTTGAGGAGCACCAGGGAGACGGGTGCCACCAGGTAGATGTACTGCAGGTACTCTGGGTGAGTGTTCCTGTACAGCGCGTTCACTGCGGAGAGAGAGAGACTCCATCAGACAAACACACAGCTTGGACGTGTGTGTGTGTGTGTGTATAATTGTCATGCGAAGTGAGGTCATTCGTTATAGGATCATAGCACATTATAGGCTTGAAGATGAATGAGTAATGTCTGTTTTTCATTCCGGTTGAACAAGTAAACTCAAGGGAGTGTAAAAAAAGACTAACTTTAGACTCAAGGCCACACAACACCTCCGTTCCTTCGAGAAGTGTCTGCTGGTGGAACAGAAGGTATTTTGAACCAGTGAACCAGTCACCAGTGCTATGCGTGTGTAAAGATTTCCCGAGTCAGCTGCACCCACAGGGGAAGTGGAAATGCTTTCAGGCGTACACCACTTCCTTTTCTTATGCCATTTTTACCTAAGGAACTGAGCACAACTGGTCTTGCCAGCTGAAAGTATACTTCATTTTTTAGGTTTTGCCTTTTTGTTTTTGTTTTCATTTGTTATGGTTTCCATGGACACCTTTTGAAAGTCAAGTCACGTACATTTTATTTGTATAGCCCTTAATCACAGTTACAGTCTTAAAGGAACTTGCGTGTTTGTACGTCTTGGCATTATTAATAGTACTTAGCATTGTTTAGCATATAGTATGTTCTTAGATATTGGTAACGTGCTCAGAATGGCACGTCTGCTCTTATCCCAGCTATTATACTTCTAGGCAACCTAGCAATTATGATACTCGTTCTATTAGCCTCGAATGCTCGAACTATGAATGCTTGAAACTCTATACTTATCTTTATGTACCAAATTATAAATTATTATTATCAAATATTGCTGTCTCCTTCAACAAATGTACTCTTTGTAAGTTCATCCATTCTCATCCGGGGCCGGGTCACGGTGGCAGCCGGCTAAGCAGGGCCCCCCAGGCTTCCTTCTGGAACGTAGATGGACCTGTAAATCAAGAGCTTCGCCTTCCGGCTCAGCTCCCTCTTCACCACAACGGACCGGTACAGCGCCGCATCACTGCAGACGCTGCACCAATCCATCTGTCCATCTCCCGCTACATTTTGCCCTCACTCGTGAACAAGACCCCGAGATACTTGAACTCCGTCGCTTGAGGCAGCAACTCATTTCCTTTCAAACCTCAAATCCTACATTCCAACACCCACTGAGAACGTGCTTGACTTTGTGCCGAGAATATGGACGCAGCTCGCACTTTGTTCGTACAAGGACCGAATGGCACGTACCAACGGCCCCGGTACCCCATACTCCCGTAGTACCCCCCACAGGATTCCCCGGGGGACACGGTCATAAACCTTCTCCAATAAACTTTCCCGGGGAGGCTGACTAGTGTGATACCCCGATAATTGGAGCACACCCTCCAGTCCCCTTTTTTGAAAATGGGGACCACCACCCCGGTCTGCCATTCCACAGGTACTGTCCCCGACCTCCACGCTACATTGACTAGGCGTGTCAGCCACGACAGCCCGACAATGTCCAGAGCCTTCAGCATCTCAGGGCGAATCTCATCCACACCTGGCGCCTTGCCACTGAAGAGCTTTTTGACTACTTCAGTGACCTCTACCAAGGATATGGGTGAGACTTCCCCCGAGTCTTCAGACTCTGCCTCTTCCACAGAGGACGTACTGGTCGGGTTCAGGAGCTCCTCAAAGTGTTCTTTCCACCGCCCAACAATATCCTCAGTCTGGGTCAGCAGTTCTCCTCCCCGACTGAGCACAGCCTGAGCCAAGCCCTGCTTTCCCTTCCTGAGTCGCCAGACAGTTTGCCAGAACTTCCTTGAGGCCAACTGAAAGTCCTTCTCCATGGTCTCCCTGAACTCCTCCCACACCCGGAATTTTGACATTTTCAAAATATGGCATATGCATTCTCCAAATATACAGCATACTTCAGATATTTCCTGCTAGCTCTACAAAAACCCCTTTTGCATACAGGCTGTGTTGTTTGTGTCCCCGACTGAGCACAGCCTGAGCCAAGCCCTGCTTTCCCTTCCTGAGTCGCCAGACAGTTTGCCAGAACTTCCTTGAGGCCAACCGAAAGTCCTTCTCCATGGTCTCCCCGAACTCCTCCCACACCCGGAATTTTGCTTCAGCGACCGCTGAAGCCACGGTCCTTTCTTGTATGTTGCTTTGGATAAAAGTGTCTGCCAAATGCCCTAAATGTAATGATTATGGGCCATGTGATTATGACACCCCCCTAGCCCCCCTAAGGGCTAGAAACGACTCACTTAATTAACAAGGAAGAAATCTGGAGAAGGAAAGTTGCTCTTCTAAGGCTTTGCTGGTGTCCTCTTACTCACAGGACACTGGTACAGTGTTCTCACACACGTTTACTGGAGTGTGACAGCCAGAGCATTAGTCAGAGCTCTCTCCTGGAGTGTGTATGTGGGTGCATGCAGTGATGGCTGGTTTAGTCTGTGTGCCTTTAATCACCCAATGCCTCACAGGTGCGCAGCCTCTGGGCCAGACGTGAGGCTGCTTAAACCAGCCGCCAACTACACACACACGCACACACACTCTTTCTTCAGCTGTTTGATTTTAGCGTATGTAACATTTACATTGTGCCTCTGCGTGACAGGTTTGGACGATAGCCGTCATGTTTCTCAGTAAGAAGTACAACCGGCTGCCTCACGTGTTGACAGTCAACCTCCTGCTGGCTCAGGTGACCATTCAGACACTTCTTCCTCTAAATTCTATTAATTCTTGTCAAAGTGAAGGTGTTTTGTTCTTCATATTGTGTGGTGTATATTTCTCCCCTGTGTTCTTCTGACTTGTATGCTGCACGATAAGTTCCCTCGGGATAATTAAAGTCTTCTTGAATCTTGAATCTTGAATAACACAGGTCCATTCTGAACAGTGAAATTCTTGTGACATGGCAGGTGACAGTACACAAAGGGATAGTCAACAAAAAGATGAAATACAAAATAGCCAGATAAAAGATAATATAGCAAGAAGAGATAATTTATATATATATGGATTGGAAATGTACATATAAATATATATGTACACATTGAGCGGCACAATATACATAATAGTTGTAAAAAATATAAATGGAAATGTTGACTCCAGAAATATTGATTGAATATTGAGTATTTTAAGGCAGATACACAAGTGAGGGCAGCAGTAGCAGAAATATGGCATGGCATAGCAGAGATGTACAAAAGATAGTGAATCAGAAGCATATATATCCAGAGTATTTAAATAGCATAGGGAATATAGCATACTGTATGCATTCAAAATATGGCATATGCATTCTCCAAATATACAGCATACTTCAGACATTTCCTGCTAGCTCTACAAAAACCCCTTTTGCATACAGGCTGTGTTGTTTGTGTGTTTACCGTCGGTGCCAGCTCTGTATCTCTGTAGGCCCCATTTAGACACAGACTACAACCAGTAGGCCTACAGGGTGTGGAGGTTTTATTTCTGAAGATGACACACTGTTGTTGGTACAATAGGCCCTCTGGACAAAACAGCTACCATGCGTAAGGCATCACAAAGGGGATTTCATTTTTGGTAACGCAAAAGTACTTCCTCTCTGTCTAACGAGTTACTTTTCTCAGTAGGCAACGCTGTAACTTAACAAGTTACTTTTGAATACCAGTAGTCTTGTAATGTAACGGCTTACTTGGTAACGCAGCGTAAAAAGTTATGTTACTCAACACTGGTTATGACAACAACAATGCGTACAAAGCATAGTTCTAAAGGTTTAACCAGGTATCACCAGTATAATTCCATTAGTTAGTTTCCATTGCTATGTTTACTTTTCACATTCATCAAGCTGTGGTTTTTTTCCAAGCTGCTTTTGTTATTTTGATGTATTATTCAGTCGCGTTAATGTTTCACCCTTGTTTGTGTAACTCCAGTTTCTAACCGGCTTTGGAATGATTCTATGGAACTTTGCTGAGAGCACGGATGTCTTCCTCAGGAAGTTGTTCACGTTCGTGCTCCTGTTCACCTCACTCAACAGCACGTATGTCTGGCCAGGTAACAAACACTTCCTCGTCATAGACACCACACCACAGAGTCACCTATGACATAATAATAATAATAATAATAATAATAATTAGGGTTGGGTATCGTTTAGATTTTTCCGATGCCGGTGCCAAAACGATACTTTTAAAACGGTACCAGTTCCTAGACAGTGCCTGAACCGATACCTTCTTTAAAATAAAGAGCAAACAATAACGTTAAAGAATGTCTTTTTTTTATTGCTAAGGCAAAACCATTGAACAATATATTAACTCTTAAAGTAACACTGTTTAAATTAGAATTACAATTAAATACAAAACACTATTAAACATTACTAATAAATATTAAATTAACAATATCAACAAATAACAATTTAACAATAAATAAGTTACAGTACTACTACTAATAATAAATAACAGCAAACAAAGCAAGTGAAAACTACTCTACACTACTCTAAACACTGACAACCCGCTAAACACGATCAAAACACGATCAGAACCCGCTAAACACGATCAGAACCCGCTAAACACGATCAGAACCCGCTAAACACGATCAGAACCCGCTAAACACGATCAGAACCCGCTAAACACGATCAGAACCCGCTAAACACGATCAGAACCCGCTAAACACGATCAGAACCCGCTAAACACGATCAGAACCCGCTAAACACGATCAGAACCCGCTAAACACGATCAGAACCCGCTAAACACGATCAAAACCCGCTAAACACGATCAGAACCCGCTAAACACGATCAGAACCCGCTAAACACGATCAAAACCCGCTAAACACGATCAGAACCCGCTAAACACGATCAGAACCCGCTAAACACGATGTAAACAAGCTTGAATCCTCTGTCTCCTCCTGCCACTCCTCCTACAACTCTTTTGCGCAACTCTTCCGCGCAACCCCTTCAGGTTTACCGTAATACCCCTATATGGTTTCAGAAACCATTGGAATTTCTTCGATCGCACAAACGGTCTAGGAGTTACGGTAGCTTTCGAGGTCGTG
>PIJE02000029.1:538909-570299 GCA_002895965.2 Coryphaenoides rupestris
AAAAATAGAGAGAGATACTCACTAACTAACCTGCTCTGACCAGTGTTAGTTGTTCTAATATACCACAATATTGATGGTTGAACAGACACACCAGTTCACAGGTGTATGAAAAATGAGGATGAACTTGCTGACGACAAATTAAATTAAAGGTGTGAAAGTCGCACTTTCATGCATAAAAGAGGTCTAAAAACCTATAAAATTCATCACAACAGGTCCATTTTACCATTTTAGTTCCAGAGCATGTGTCCGTCTGTGTTGTGGTGATTCATCGTGCCCTTGAGGACAACGGTGTGCCGTTGTGTTGGTGTCTCTCTGTGTCAGTGTGTGTTTTGTTCTGATGGATCTTCTCTCCTCCGCTAGTGAACGCGTGTATCGGAACACACTCACCAGAGTACCTGCAGATACATCTACCATGGTGGCACGTCTCTGGTGCTCCTCACACCATGTGGGCATTCGCTGCGAGATTGTGCAGAAGTGGAGGAACCATGGGTGACACACAACGGCCGCAGCAGCAGATGCAAGTTTCTCTTGTGGGTTGGTGGGCGTTCCAGGTGCTGAAGAATCATCGCTTCATGGTCTTTGCGTGGGCATCCGTGGTGCACTTCCTCTGCACCAGAGGGTAGCCCGTCTTTCATGGTGGATCTTTGTGGACAGGCCTTGGCCAAGTCGTTCAGCGGCGCGGCAGCTGTTTCTACCTCGGCTGTCCATGGTGGGGCCACTGCAGGCTGACCAAAGTCCATCGGCGGTGGGCTCCATTCTGCTGATACGGCCAATCTGTGAGTCTGGACATGGAGAGGGTTGGTGGGTGGGAATGAACGTGGCACTGGGGGGGGGGGGGGTTGTAGGATGACTGGTTCTAATCGGGTTCTCTTCAAGAACAATTTACATTTACATTTAGGGCGATTTTGCATGACGTTTTATCCAAGCGATTACAAAGAGTACACTTTGTTGAGGGAGGCAGGAATAGTAATTCATGTGGTACCTGAAGATAAGAAAGAGCTGTTTTAAAGAGCATTCATATTTACGAGACGAATAGAACGAAGAACCAAAATAACATTCAAGTACACATATACGGTTTTAGTCTAATGCTACGTAGTAAAGAAAGTCTATATGGTTCACAATAAGTAATCAGTCTGTGATGACTTACGCACGTAGAATCATGGCTTCTGGGAAGTTTCTCTTCTAGTTCTCTCAGTTCTCTTATGTTTTCACAAACCTTTTTAACACAAAAAGAGTCAAAGTGTATTATATGTCACATGTTACATCACAAACCGAGGGCCACATGGCAGTGCAGTTGCATAGGGAGAGTAGGAAAAAATAACAAGGAACTAACAATGAATATATATATATATATATATTATATATATATATTATATATATCAAAATAATCCACACGCTTGTTCTTGCAGTATTTGTTGTCCATGGGATCTCCTCCTTGTCTCCATCAGGCTGGTGATTCCGCTGATTCTGTAAGGACACTGGTGGAGCTGCTGGACGCACAGCAACATCAGCGGCTCGCCGGACCAACTGCCAGCCTGTCCAACTACGCTTCATATATGGCGTGTTTCCTCAGCACCCAGCGTGGCTATCTACGTCGCAACACTACAGCATGGAGCTGGAAGTGGTGCGTGTGGTCTGCTTGATTGTAGCTATCCTATTATTAGTTCTCCCTTATGGAGATTTCTCCTCTTTTATACTAGATCTCCCCGTGTTATGGTTAGAGGTAGAGAGAGAGGGAGAGACGGGAGATGAGGGAGAGAGGGAGAGAGAGGAGAGAGGGAGAGAGAGAGAGAGAGCGAGAGAGAGAGAGAGAGAGAGAGAGAGAGAGAGGAGAGAGAGAGAGAGAAGAGAGAGAGAGAGAGAGAGAGAGAGAGAGAGAGAGAGAGAGATGAGAGAGAGAGAGAGAGAGAGAGGAGAGAGAAAGAGGAGAGCTCATATATGGTCCAGTGACTCTGGCTCCAGTCACGTTGTGTGTGTGTTGTGCATGCGGCATGTCTCTCGCAGGGTTTGAACTCTCTGGGGGAAATGGTGTGGAGCACCTTTCCTCCTCCGCCCTATCATGTACTGTCGCCGGCTGCTGACCATTTCCGGGCATGGACCCCAAGATGATGATGGTGTCTGCATGAAGCGGTTAGCTTCAACAATTGCATGTCGTACTTGGTGGTTTGGTGAGCCATCGTGTCCACCATAACTGTTGGGCGTGATGCAGAATCTTGCAGTGTGGGTGTGTGTGTTGTTGTGGGTGTGGTGTGTGTGGTGTGTGTGTTGGTGTTGTGTGTGTTGTGTGGTGTGTGTGTGTGTGATGTGTGTTGTGTGTTGTGTGTGTGTGTGTGTGTGTGTGTGTGTGGTGTTGTTGTGCTGGTTGGGTGTGTGGTCTCCGGTCTATGTCACTAGCATATAATTGTCATGTGAGAGTGAGGGTTCGTTATAAGGAATCATAGCACTATTTATAGGTTGGAACAGATGAATGAGTATTGTCGTTTTTCATTCCGGTTGAACGTAAACTCAAAGGGAGTGTAAAAAAAGAACTAACTTTAGACTCAAGGCCACACAACACCTCCGTTCCCTTCGAGAATGTCTGCTGTGGTAAAGCAGAAGGTATTTTGAACCAGTACCGTGTATGGTGTGTAAAGATTTCCCCGAAGTCAGCTGCCACCCACCAGGGGAAGTGGAAATCTTTTCAGGCGTTCACACACTGTCCTTTTCTTATGCCATTTTTACCTAAGACTTGAGCACAACTGGTCTTGCCGCTCGAAGATATACTTATATTTTTTTGGTTTCGCCTTTTTGTTTTTTTTTTCAATTTGTTATGGTTTTCCAATGGACACCTTTTGAAAGTCAAGTCACGTACTATTTTATTTGTATACCTTAATTCACAGTTACAGTCTTAAAGGAACTTGCGTGTTTTGTACGTCTTGCAATTAGTTAAATAGTACTTAGCATTGTTTAGCATATATAGTTATGTTTCTAGATATTGGTAACAGTGCTCAGAATGGCACGTCTGCTCTTATCATGCTATTATACTTCTAAGGCAACCTAGCTAATTATGATCTCGTTTTATTAGCCTCGAATGCTTGAGACTATAATGCTTGAAACCTCTCTAATACATTATCTTTAATGTACAAAATTATAAATTATTATCTACAAATATGCTGTAGTCCTCCTTCAAAAACTGTAACTCTTTGTAAAGTTCATCCATTTCTCATCCGAGGCGGCGGGTCCACGGGTGGCAGCTCGCTAAGCAGCGGCCCCCAGGCTTCCTTCTGAACGTAGATGGACCTGTCAAATCAAGATTCGACCTTCCGGCTCAGCTCCTCGTTCACCACAGACGGACGTACAATTGCGCCCGCACACTGCAGACTGCTGCCACCAATCATCTGTCCCATCTCCCGTCCATTTTGCCCTCAACTGTTGAATCAAGACCCCGAGATACTTGAACTCCCGTCGCTTAGAGGCAGCATACTCATTTCCTTTCAAACTCAAATCCTACATTCCAACCACCCACTGAGACGTGCTTGATTTGTGCGAGAATACGGACGCAGTTCGCACTTTGTTCGTACAAGGACCGGAATGACACGTACCGAACGGCGCGGTACCCAATACTCCGTAGTACCCCCCACAAAGATTCCCCGGGGGAAAACGGTATCAAACCTTCTCCAATAACTTTCCCGGGGAGCTGATAGTTGATACCGCCGATAAGTGGAGCACACCTCAGTCCCCTTTTTTGAAAGAATGGGACACCACCTGCTCGGTCTGCCATTCACAGGTAACTGTCCCCGATCTCCAGCGAGCATTGTACTTAAGGCGTGTCAGCAACGAACCCGACATATGTCCAGAGCTTCAGAGTCTCAGGGCGAATCTCAGTCCACCTGGCGCATTGCCACTGAAAGCTTTTTGATTACTTCAGTGACCTCTGACGAATGGATATGGGTGAAACTTCCCCGAGTCTTCAAGACTCTCGCCTCATTCCACAGAGGACATAACTGTTGGGTTCAGGAGCTCCTCAAAGTGTTTTCCACGGCCCAACAATATTCACTCAGTCTGGGTCAGCAGTTTCTCCTCCCCGCACGAGCAACAGCCTGAGCCCAAGCCTGTTTCGCCTCCTGAGTCGCAGACAAGTTTGCAGAATTCCTTGAGGCCAATCGAAGTCTTCTCCATGTCCTCCCTGACTCTCCCACACCGGAATTTTGCAATATTTTCAAAAATGCATCATGCCATTCTCATCCAAAAGTATACAGACTACTTCAAGATATTTCCCGCTAGCTCTACAAAACCCCTTTTGCCATACAGGCTGTGTTGTTTGTGTCCCCGACTGAGCAACGCCTGAGCAAGCCCGCTGTTCCCTTCCTGAGTCGCAAGACAGTTTGCAGAATTCCTTGAGGCAACCGAAGTCCTTGCTCCTGGGTCTCCCCGCGAATCACTCCCACAGCCCGGAATTTTGCTTTCAGCGACCGCTGGAAGCCGCGGGCCTTTCTTGTATGTGTTGCTTTGGATTAAAAAGTGTCTGCCAAAGTGCCCTAAATAGTAATGAATTGGGCCATGTGATTATGACACCCCTAGCACCCCCTAAGGGCTAGAAACGATGATCACTTATAATTAACAAGGAAGAATATCCTGGAGAGAAGGAAAGTTGCTCTTCTAAGGCTTTGCCTGGTGTTCCTCTTACTCACAGTGAACTGGTACGTGTTTCCTAACACGTTTTCTGGAGTGGTGACAGCCAGAGCATTAGGTCAGAGCTCCTCTCTGGAGTGTGTTATGGTGGGTGCATTGCAGTGATGGCTGGTTTATGTCTGTGTGCCTTATATCACCCAATGCCCACAGGTGCGCAGCTCTGGGCAGACGTTGAAGGTGCTTATAACCACCGCCAACTACACAACAACGCACACACACTCTTCTTTCAGCTGTTTGATTTTAGCGTATGTCAACGATTTACATTGTGCCTCTCGTGACAGGTTTGGGACGATAGCCGTTCTGTTCTCATTAAAGAAGTACAAGGCCTGCCTCACGTGTTGACATGGTCCACTCTTGCTGGCTCAGGTGACGCATTCAGACACTTCTTCCTCTAAATTCGTATTAATTCTGTCAAAGTGAAGGTGTTTTGTTCTTCATATAAGGTCACTTTGACAGTGAAATTCTTGTGACATGCAGGTGACAGTAACACAAGGAATAGTAACAAAAAGATGCAATACAAATAGCCAGAATAAAAGATAATATAGGCAGAAGAGATAATTTATAATATATGGATTGGAAATGATACAATATAAATATATTATAGTAACATTGAGCGGCACAATATTACATAATAGTTGTAAAAATATAAATGGAAATTGTTGAACTCCAGAACATTATTGATGAATATTGAGTATTTTAGGGCAAAAAAAAACAAAAACAAGAGGTAAAAACAGAACATAAAAAACAAAAAAAAAAGTGATTCTCAGCACTCACCGACCCACAATACAAAAACAAGCAAAAAAAGTAATAAAAGATAACAAAAAAAGAACAGACAAAAGAAAAGAGAAATCAAAAAAATGAGAAACAATCAAGAAGAAAACAAAAAGAAAGAAAAGAAAAAAAGATAATCAAAAAAAAAAAGAAAAAACAAAAAGCAGAAAAACAGACGGAGAAAAAATAGCTCGAATCGATACACGAAAGGAACAACAGACAAAAAAACATACAGAAACAAAGTAAAAACAAACATACAATACAAGAAACAACAGAACAAACAAACACAAAAAAGACAAAACAAAAAACCAGAACAAAACAACAAGATAACATAAAAAAAAAACAAACACAACACACACAGTGAAGGGCAGCAGTAGAGAAATATGGCATGGCATAGCAGAGCTGTACAAAAGATAGTGAATCAGAGAATATATCCAGGTATTTAAAATAGATAGGGGAATATAGCATGACTGTCTGCATTAAAATATGGCATATGCATTCCTCAAATATACAGCATACATTCAGACATTTCCTGCTAGCTCTACAAAACCCTTTGGCATACAGGCTGTGTTGTTTGTGGTTTTTTACCGTCGTGCCAGCTCTGTTTCTGTAGGCCCATTTAGACCAGCCTCACACACGCTAGGCCCTACAGGGGTGTGGAGGTTTTATTTCTGAAGATGAGCACTGTTGTTGTAAATTAGGCCCTCTGGACAAAACAGCTACATGCGTAAGGCTACAAAGGGGATTTCTTTTTGGTAACGCAAAGTACTTCCTTCTGTCTAGACGATTTTTACTTTTTCTCAGTAGGTAAGCGCTGTACTTAACAAGTTACTTTTGAATACCAGCTAGTCTTGTAATGTAAGGTTACTTGGTAAACGCAGGTAAAAGTTATGTTACTCAAACACTTGGTTATGAAAAATGCGTACAAAGCATAGTTCTAAAGGTTTAACCAGGTTATACCAGTATATTTCCATTAGTTTAGTTTCCACTGTTATGTTTACTTTTCACATTCATCCAAGCTGTGGTTTTTTTGCAAGCTGGCTTTTGTTTACTTTGGATGTATTATTTCAGTCGCGTTAATGTTTCACCCTTTTGTTTGTGTAACTTCCAGTTTTAACCGGCTTTTGGAATGATTTCTATGGGAACTTTTGCTGAGGAGACGGATTCTTCCTCAGGAAAGTTGTTCTGGTTCGTGCTCCTGTTCACCTCACTCAACACACGTGATGTCTGGCCAGGTACAAACATTTCTCGTCACTAGACACGCCACCACAGAGTCACTATGACATAATAATAATAATAAATAATAGGGTTGGGTATGTTATTTTTCCGATGGCGGTGCTCGAACCGTACCTTCTTTAAAATAAAGAGCAAAACAATAACATTAAAGAATTGTCTTTTTTTTATTGTAGGCAAAAACATTGAACAACATATTAAACTCTTAAAGTAACACTGTTTAAATTAGAATTAAATACAAAACATATTGAAATTATAATAAATATTAAATGAACAATATCAACAATACATTAACAATAAATAAGTTACAGTACTACTGATATAATAAATACAGCACACAAAGCAAGTGAAACTACTCTAACACTACTCTAAACACTGAACCCGCTAAACACGACCAGAACCCGCTAAACACGATCAGAACCCGCTAAACACGATCAGAACCCGCTAAACACGATCAGAACCCGCTAAACACCACCAGAACCCGCTAAACACGACCAGAACCCGCTAAACACGATCAAAACCCGCTAAACACCACCAGAACCCGCTAAACACCACCAGAACCCGCTAAACACGATCAAAACCCGCTAAACACCACCAGAACCCGCTAAACACCACCAGAACCCGCTAAACACGATGTAAACAAGCTTGAATACTCTGTCTCCTCCTGCCACTCCTCCTACAACTCTTTTGCACAACTCTTCCGCGCAACCCCTTCAGGTTTCAGAAACCATTGGAATTTCTTCGATCGCACAAATTGTCTAGAGGCACCGAAATATGCGTTTTGATTCGGTACGGTAGGTACCGGTCGTACGGGAACCGGTGCCATAGTGGTACCGGGTTTCGGTACCCATCCCTAATAATAATATTGTAGCATAGCTCGTGCTACAATGCCACGTGTGGCTTTAGATCAGGGCTCCTCCAAGGACACAGGCAGGTTGTGGTTAAGTCTATTGTAAAGTTGCAGGCAAAAATGGCATGACAGAGCAGATGGTACTTCCTAGCATGCTAGCACTCCCCGAGTGTGTGTGCTGGTGGCTGATTTAACCTGTGGTGCACTGATTAGCCAATGCACCACAGGCTTGCAGCCCCACACACCCAGACTCTAACCAGGCCAGGTGAGGCCAATTAAGCCACACACCACACATTCCCACAAATATTTTATGATTGTGTTCTTGTAGGGCTAATCGTGCTCTGCCTGGTGCTGATGAAGAGGGTTGATCTCAAGGTGTACCCGGGACTCCTGGTGATTCTAGGCTGGGGGTGAGTCACTGTCTGTCAAAACACATACACACACACACACACACACACTCACACACACACTCTCTCACACACACACTCACACACACACTCTCTCACACACACACGTAACGTTCATGCAAAGCCGGTTCTTCTGCATTTGCTATAAAAATAATAGGTAAGCGAGGTTAATAATGACATGACTTAATGGCACCATTTCACAAGCTGAAAGACATTTTAATACCTCAAACGTTTTCCAATTTCTAAGTAATGTTGTGCGTCATTTAGTTTTTCATTTAGTGTGACGTGTACGGAATGATTTGAATGCAATTATTCAGTATATATTTGTAATGTGCTCAGAATCGCAAGTCTGCTCTTATCCCAGCTACTTATGCAGGCAACTTGGCAATTATGAAACTCGTTCTATTAGCCTCGTAATATGAATGCTGGAAAACAGCTCTATTCTTATCTTCAGGTACCACAGTGATATATTGCTGCCTCTCCTTCAACAAATGTACTCTTTGTAAGTCGCTTTGGATAAAAGCGTCTGCCAAATGCCCTAAATGTAAATGTAATACTATATTGTTAGCGTAACGCTACGTTGTCGTCTGTCTGTTGAACTCAGGGTCCCTGCGCTGGTGACCGCGGTGTTGCTGATCTCGGGGGAGAGGGGCGACTACACAATGGACCCGGCGTTTTTCTATGGCCGACCACAGGTAGGCCCCTACTGCTGTCATGTGATCACCAGCCTCACGCCACCCGAGCACGGCGCCCTCAGCACCGCTCCGTTGACGATATGCTGGTGTGTTTTCACAATGGTCCTGGAGACTCTGAATCGGAGTGCATTTTATGGCCACTTTATTGTTTTTACATCACGGTATATTGGTGTCATGATGTAAAGAAAAATACTATTAAATCAATTTAACTGCTGTAACAGGATATTAACCATAAAATAAACTATACAAAAGTAAAACGTTTATAGGTACAGGTATAATGTACATTCTAAAAATCTCTCTCCTGGTTCTTGTATCTCTCTATTGGTTCTTGCATCTCTCTCCTGGTTCTTGTAACTCTCTATTGGTTCTTTCATCTCTCTGGTTCTTTTATCGCTCTCTCTGGTTCTTGTATCTCTCTTGGTTCTTGTATCTCTCTCTCTTGGTTCTTGTATCTCTCTTGGTTCTTGTATCTCTCTCTCTTGGTTCTTGGATCTCTCTCTTGGTTCTTGGATCTCTCTCTTGGTTCTTGTAACTCTCTCTTGTTTCCTCTGTCTCTCTCTTGGTTCTTGTATCTCTCTTGGTTCTTGTATCTCTCTCTCTTGGTTCTTGGATCTCTCTCTTGGTTCTTGTAACTCTCTCTTGTTTCCTCTGTCTCTCTCTTGGTTCTTGTATCTCTCTTGGTTCTTGGATCTCTCTCTTGGTTCTTGGATCTCTCTCTGTTGTCTCTATCAGATCATTTGCAGCACGGTGGTGTTGGCTCTCAGCCTGGTGCTGGTAGGGGGCGCTCTGGTGGGCCTCAGCAGAGGCAGCTGGGAGACCAACTACCAGGTCCTGGTGCCGGACCTGGCCACGGAGGACCTGGAGCCGGAGGGCATCTCACCTGTCACCTCACCTGTAGTCTCACCTATCAACACAGGTGTCTTTGTCTTTTCTCTCTCTTTCCACAAATGTTCCTTATCTGTACAAACCTTATCAGTGAGTCAAATCAGTGAGTCAATGTTATATGTACAGTATTGTGGAATATTATGACTAGGGGTGCCACGGTTCACAAAACCCACGGTTCGGTTCGTATCACGGGTTTAGGGTCACGGTTTATGGTTCTGTGCGGTTCTTGTTGTTAATTTTTCTTTTAATCTTTAACACTCCAGCAAATGCGGTGGCCGGTGGGGGGGAAAGGGGTGCCCAATACGTCGATCGCGATCGACCGGTTGATCGCAAAGGAAGTCCGGGTAGATCGCATGACATTAAAAAAAAATTTGATGTTATCATTCATCGGATGAATGATAACAGAATGTAGTGGGGACACTGGGGACATGTCCCCACCAATATCCAGCGATATCCATCCCCCCCCCCCTCCCGGATCAGAACCGCAAAGTAACGGAGCCCCCCCCCCCCCCCTTTAATATGAAGTATACTTGGTATATATTTAGCATTTTTAGTGTAGGTAGATCATTTTGGCTTGGTCATTTTTAAGTGATTTCGAGCGGCTGTTTGCGCAGAGGATACCCATGCTTTTTTTTTTTTTTGGACAGCCCGTTCTGTCTGCGTTTTTTCGTGCGTGTGTATGTGATGACGTCATCAACGACGCGTCAACGTTACGTCAACTTTATTGATAGAAAAGTCGACTTGAAAAAATGAGAAGTCGTGCACACATCCTCCCAACCGAGACAAGCCAACCGAACGGTTTTCGGTTTTTTTCATGAACCGTGCCACCCCTAATTATGACTGCTGTAGCATAACCTTGCAGCGAATGAAGTACAATAATTAAGATATGAAGTGATTGTCTACAGTGTGACCTGAGGTTACAAATACAACAGTAGCGTTCTATTGCCGTATGCGAGTATCAGTTTGTTAACATGAATCTGTCACTACGTTATCAGAGTGCCACATGTGTGAGTGTGCCCGAGCCGAACCCATGCCTGATATGATTATCAGCACAAACATGACTGAGTCCTCCACCACGCACACAGGTAATGTACTGTTAGTTAATGGGCCAGGGTTTGTCCTTCAGTGCACATTGGCAGTAATAAAAAAAAATTCAATGGCTTGTAAATGACAGTTTACGGTTTTACTATTGGCTACCATCAATAGACACAATCTGGTTTCTTTGCACCAGAGTAGAATACAATATAATTATTTAATTTCCTAATGAATTCATTTTCTACAGTTCTTAAACTGAAGAAACAAGCTTTGGGAGTGTTGTATGTTTTTGTTTGTTTTGTTTTAGTTGTGCTCTACTGCCCCCTGTAGGTCAGTGCGAGAACACTTGCGAGGTGTCAGACTGTCTACTTGGCCAAGAGGAGCAGATCAACCAGGTGGAAGACAGACAAGTGGCCCGACACGCGCTGCTCTGCCTGCTCCTCACTGTCAGCCTGCTTGCTGTGAGCCAATGCTAAATCATCCACTAAGTCATCCACTCATCACCCACTGCTATAATGAATTGAACAACACATCTAGTAGCCTTCAACAATGTATGATAAACTATGACTTCTTAGCAACTATTTACATGTAATAACGCAATATATTATCTTGATGGCTAAAAAACAGCATGTAATAAAGAATATAATTAAAAAATGATGTATACACTACACTTTCCTGACAATGTCACTTGTTGCTCATGGTTTGGTTTCATTCATTTACATTTACATTAGGGCATTTGGCCAGACCTTATCCAAAGCGATTACAAAGAGTACATTTGTTGAAGGAGAGACAGCAATATATCACTGTGGTACATAAAGATAAGAATAGAGCAGGTTTCAAGCATTCATAAGTGCAAGGTTAATAGAACGATATATGCCCTGAATGTTCACAAAAAGTAAATTTTTTATTTTTCTTTTAATTCTTATTTATATTTTTGGTTCTGTACCTTCTACCTTTTGTAGAATCTATCCAGTTGCCTGTGGTTACTGGCCAACCGTGCTCCTGGTAGACTCTACCTGGAGCTCCAGTTCTTCTGTGCTGTGGTTAACTTCGGACAGGTAGGCACTAGGCAGTGGCACGTTCCCATCCCAGAGCCACCTTCTGTCTGTTCGTCAGCGTTACTGCGGTAACGGCGCAGCTATATGAACGTTGGTTATACTGTATATATATCATCCTCTCTGCAGGGCTTCATCTCCTTCGGTTTGTTTGGGCTGGACAAACATCTGATCATTCTGCCGTTTAAGAAAAGGTACATTTCTACATTAACTCCCCACCTCAAGTTTTAGTACATTAGTACATTATTTTGTTTAAAGGTGCAATAAGTCATCGAGAAGCGAAGGAATAAATATATGTACTGTATATGCACAAATGAATATGGTGTTTGTCAAAGTATTGCTTAGAAGATGTCAACTCGCATAGTGCTGATGGGTCAGGCAGCTCTTTGTTTACAGAAATACATTTTACAAGAGGAGCATGCCGCCATTTTGAAATGATGTCATCACCATACAGAATGACTGGTGATGAATGTATGGTGATGGCGCGATTTCTAAATTCTTCCTGTAAAACAAAGTAGGCTGACTTACCGCATGTGGTACATTATAATGTGTAACCAATGTGCTTTATTACTTTTTTGAATGTGTGTGTGTGTGTGTGTGTGTTTATAATGATCAGGCTGCACAAACTGTGGCACGGTAAGAAGCTGGATGTGCAGCCACAGAACGAGCTTCCCGCCGATGTCCAGATCACCTGCCTGCAGTTCACCAAGTACCACCGGGACCAGTGCTGCCAGGACATAGTCAGGAAGAGACAGTAAGAGAGACCAGAGCATCCAGACAGACGATAGTCTCCCAGCTAATCCTCTGCCTCAAGCCTACCTTGTACCTACTCCTTAATGACCGTCTCCGTAATAGCGCTGGACAATGAATCTAAATAATATCAAAATCGCAATATAGCCATCATGTGCGATATCAAAATCGCAGCAGCAGAGCTATTTTAAGGGTAAATACAGATTGTGCTCTGGTTTTTTCGTGCCTTTTTCACATATTTCTGTGCCGTTTTACTGCTAGAGGGCAGCATAGAGCGCAGTAGAGTAAAATTGGCCAGGCGTGCAGAAACAGAGAAAATAGAGAGCAGTCTTCATCGTCTGCATAGCATCTTCAGTTGATTATAATATAATATGGGTCACATGTCTCCCACCCGTGTGTGACCCATGTATTTCGGCCGGTCGTCAGCCAATCATGGCTCAGTGCATGTGTTACAAATGCCTGGCTCAGGTCAAAGTAACATGAAAGGGGAGACCACACGTGGATTGAAATAATCAAATTTGATTAAGTAAAATAAGTATAGATGTTGGTTTGGAAATAAAAGTGTCATAAAATGAGATGTGTGCCATGTACTGTATAATTAAAAGGAAAAAAACTAAAGGTGCATGAGGTGAGGAGAAGCAATGGCGGCAGCCTCCAAGTCCAGGTAGGAGAGCTTTTTGAAACCAGGAAGTCAATCACATGCAGGATGCATAGGCAGCAAACAGGGAGGAGCCAGGCAGAAACGGGGAGGGGCCAGGCAGGGCCGTGACACATGCACCGCTTCCCAAATGACACAAATGTTGCAAATGGTATCTCAACAGTGTGCTCAAACATGGCGTACTATGTGCATGCCAGGTCAGCCTACCCTTTTTATCCCTCTGAGGCGAGACAAGCCAAGCGAGACTCTGCACTCCCGGGTAAACGCCCTGCCCCCCGCTGTGACCCACTTGCAGGTGTGGCGATCGCACGGCCGCGTACACCTTCCAGGGCAGCGAGCTGGTGGCCTGGCTCCAGCAGAGCAGGTTGCCTGGCGCTAGGACTCCGCGTGCGAGGCCCTGCTCTAACGGCGGCCGCCTGCAATGCGGCGGCGTGCTGCAGCACATCCGGCCCAGGAACACGGACTTCCAGGACAACGCGCTTGCGTATCTCCGATTCACCGCCGACAACGACTACGCCCCTGTTCTGCGTCAATAGGTAGTGGTGGTAGTGGTCACGTCGCCGCTGGTCGTGGTTGAGGGATGGCTGGCGCGTGGGTATTGGGCAACACGTGCCTACTGCTATCGACCGCTAACTCGAGCTGCGTGATCTTCAACGTTTTGAGGCCAAATGTAGGATTTGAGGTTTGAAAGGGAAAACTGCATGAAAGCACAAAGTAGCTGCGACTGTCCGTTACACGCTCTGACGTACAAGTACAAACTCTTCAAAGTGACCTAAAATATTTGCTGCTTTTTTAAATAACTTACTTGTAATGACAATTTCCTTCGGGATCAATAGTTTTATCTTAGCTCAGGGATCTTTTTTTGTTTGTTTTCAGCTTTTTACTTTTTGATGATTGTACCAATTATAATTATAGCACTCTGCTGTCTCTAGTGGACGGCTGCTGCATGCGACAGGAAGTGGAATGTGCCTTTTTATTATTAGACCAGTGGGTCTTAACCTTTTTCAGCCAGTTAGCATTAGCGTTAATGTTAGTGCGACCCCCATTTCTACCATTTTAAATGTCCCCCTGGGGCCCCATATGCACATCAGAGGGTCCCAGGTGGGGCTCAGACCCCTAGGTTGGGAACCACTGTATTAAGTCATAGCGGGCTATGATAGCTGCTGCTGCTAAGTCATTGCTTCCATTGCTGCTGAATGCTCATACATTGTAATGACTTTACAAATGTTTCTATGGGTCTTGAGGGAAATAAATATACTGAATTATGTACAGGTGTGTGCATGATCTTTTTAATAATAAGTAGTACATTTCATATAATGTGCATATTAATAAACTGCTCTTAATTACCACATATTGGCTGTTTTGTAAAATAATATTGGTTCTATAGAAATTACAGGGTTATGATTTTTTACATTGAGATTCAATCTTTTCCATAAGATTGTCATATTTCAGATTTACACTTTATATTGATTTTTTTGATTTTTTTTTCAATCAATTTTTACTATATGCTATCATCTCCTCCTGGGCCGTGTCTGAAAACAGATTTACCACTGTTATGTCTTCAACACCTTCGTTAAGAAACACCTCCACCTGGGCTAACTTCTCACTCTCCAGGTCCCTCATGTTCTGGATAATCTTCTCTCCTCGTTCCTAAAAAGTTCAAAACGAGAAAAGCTTTCAGCCTTGGGAGGTGAATTTTTAAAAGGACCCAGTTGTGTAATCGCTGGTTCATCAGTTAATGTAATCAATGGAGTCTTTATGGAGACCTTGTTGGCTTCAATGATGGCTGCCACCACTTCGTGCTTGAGGAACAGCAGGTGCTTCCGGTCGGGCTTGCTCTGGAAGCGGGGTTTCTGCTTGACGGGGTCGTCGACGCCGTACCACGGAGAGCAGGTATGCGTCAGCTGACTGATGTCATTCACGAATATGAACGGCTTGAAAACGGACCTGTCAGAAGGAGAGAGGAGGGTCGGGGGGTGTAATTCTGAATATAAAAATTGCGTCGGCCCGCTGGTAGTTGTTTAATAGCGGATACTCCGTTTACTCTAGCAGAGACCGGAAAAACAGTACGTCACTACTGCTTATGCTCTCTGGCGGACATCCATGGGACCAATCACTGCTGGTCGACTGACTGTGCACCATGTTTTAAATCTTGTGCGGGAAAGGCGACTCGCCACCCGGTTCGTAATATCAAAAATGTTATGCTGTGTAAGGTGTCCTTGAGTGCCTAGAAAGGCGCCAAAAATAAAATGCATTATTATTATTATTTAAAAATACTGCAAATGCGAGGGCTTACATCAGTGGACAAGAGGCTCAGTCACCATTGTGTTAACTCGTTCGGCACTGGTGACTTTACAGATATTTATTTACAGGAAATCTTTTTTCCTGTAAATCGTTCACTGTTCAGTCTGTGTAAGGCTGACACACCAGAATTGAACATACACACTTGTACATGTATGCGCATGCGATGACAAACCAAGTCTTCATGACTTGGTGCCTTACTTAATGCCTCATTACAACGAGGCGATGGAGTATGCTGTACCTTTCGGGGTCTGGGGTGGCGGTGAAGTAGTGGACCCCGGGCAGGGTGGGGTCCCTGGGCACCACAGAGACCATACTCGCCGTGGTCATGAAGGCCCCCTCCATGTTGATCCCACTCTCCTTGTCCCGAAGGATCCCCATCATGGTCTGAGCTGTGATATGGCCTGCGGCGGGTTCAAGGGAAAAGTTTACAGGCTGTATCTGCATTCACTTCCCCTGTCAGTTTATGGACCGGCGGAGAGTGAAGAGAGGGACAGCAAAGTGGGTTGAAGAAGAGAGGGGAAAGGCATGTAACATAGGGTATTAGCGTACCATATGAACACACTTCAGAATAGAGCCTGGGTCACTCCAGGGCTGTATTTGTCTGCAAGGCCGTCAATACAGTAGTGGGTTGAGCCACCTTATGGTTACCTTTGCGTGGGCAGCTGGATTTCGCAAGATCACGTTCATGCGAGAAACCATCTGGCCAAGCTTTCAGTTTTTCCACTTTAGGGAGGCCCGAAACCACACTGGTTCAGACCAATCAGCGTCCAATACAGAACTACTGGCAGATGTTTCATCCAATCAGTATCAAGTATTACTTGGAAAGTGCCTGCCCTTTTTCCAAACAGTTTCAAAGGACGACTTCCCAGGTGGTTCTGTATAATAACCAATAATCTGGCGTGCCGTCAGGGTAACCTTGTGGTGCATTTAAAAAGAACAACAATATGGCGTACTGTCTTTATATTGTATATATTGACCTAACCTTTGCTGTTCTCCATCATCTTCTTGCCTTCACAGTAGCGAGTGTCCGATGCCTCGATCCTGCCGGTCGCCGTGTAGGAGTAGGCTTTGGCGAAGTTGAAGGCGGTGTTCCCATCCCACCAGCCCCTGCTCCGGGCGTACTCTCTCAGCTCGGGGTGCTCTTTGTCCAGCCTGGTCGTGATGCTGTACTCATTGGAGATGTTTCGACAGCCATCTACAGATACGGAAACAAAAGGATACGTAGCTGATCTGCACCCATCCAGGACCCTGGTCGACCCCTCCCACCCGGACATAAACTTTTTGAGTCTCTCTCCTCCGGCAGGAGGTTGCAGTCCATCAGGACCAATAACTCACGCCTCAAGAACAGCTTCTTCCCCACGACAACAGGCCTCATTAACAAGACCCTGGACCACCACTGATTGAGTAGTCCGGCTTACACGAAGAGTTCCCACTGACCCACCTATGGACACCTATCAACTACACGTTATATTAACCTTTAACCCCACTGACTCCCACCCCTTACATGGACACTATACTATACACGTTTATATTTAACCTTTTAACCCCCACTGGACTCCCACCCCCTGATGGACACTTACTACACTATATTAACCTTAACCCCATGACTCCCACCTCTATGGAACACCATTACCTAACCGTTATATTAACCTTTAACCCCCACTGACTCCCACCCCCTATGGACACTATACTACACGTTATATTAACCTTTAACCCCACTGACTCCCACCCCCTATGGACACTACTGTGTTACATTAACGCACATCTTTTCTTTTAGAATTTGCATTATTTCGATTTTCTATATAATTACACTCTTTGTTTAATGTTCAAATTGTTAGGCACCATTTCACAAAAGCACCAGTCCTGGGAAAGGCACGTATCTGTGGAATAGTTTGACACCAGCTACCCCGCCATCGTGGCACATGCAAATCTGAGTCAGCCTCTGTTTTGCGCAGATTATTTGCATTTGTTAATGTAGTAATGCTGCTGTTGGCCAAACTGTGCAAACGTATGGAAATCAGTGTACAGTGTGGAGGCAAATCGTGTTGCACACATGTGTTGCAGTTTGCATAACTCAGGAAGCAAACACTGCAGTCCCACTGCTGGCGCTAATGATGATTTCAAAGCATATCTTTACCATATCTGGCCAATGCAGTTCTTTGTACATAGCTGACCAATGAAATGATGGTTTGTGCATATTTGACCAATGAAATGACAGCTTGTACATATTTGACCAATGAACCAGCAGACATATTGGACGACTCAAACGATGGTTTGTACCCAAATGCATGCTTCTGAGGCCAACTGAAAACAAGCCATGTCTAGTGGCGAGAGGGACCACCAGTGCACACCAATGACAGCCACCGTGAAATGCTTCAAGAACCAGAAAGTCAGTCACAACAATAAATGGAGGTCAATTCACCCACTACGACGTCTGATTTTTACCTTTCACCTTCTCTGCTGCCCAGTGCCGCCCTGATGTCTCCAGCACCCATGCCTCTCTCCTGTCGGAGATGAGGAAGCTGTTGTGGTAGGTGAAGGAGCAGTTGTCCTCCATGCAAGAGCCTCCCTGGCCGTGCTTCTCCAGGAGATCAGTGATGACCTTCAGAGCTTTTTCAGCCGTGTCCGCCCGCTCTAGGCCAAGTCTGTTCAACAAAGACTGGGTTATTATTATAATGTGCCATATCTCCTATTGTTGGCTGCAAGTAGCAACCAACAATAGGATATCCCTGTCTCAGCAATGATGGCTGGACAACTCTTATCACACGTACGCTATTATAAACAATTATATAAATAAGCATTGCTTACCTGACCAGATCCATGCCGAGCAGAGCCTCTTCCCCGTCGACGGCTTCTCTACCCCACACGGCTTCGTTCCCAATGCATACCTGGTGCTCATTGGCTCCCATTTCGGCCCCCCATAGCCAAGCAGGTCTACTCAGAACCACTGCGTAAGTGTGGGGGGCTTGCTCGATCTTTATATAGGTACACTTTTCAATAGAGAGAAGGGTGGAGGGGGGGGGCGGGCGGGGATCATGATATCAGTTATAAGAAGTTTATCAAATGGGGGTTATGTCTACCACTAGTGATACTTTGAAGGATTGCAGGGGGTACTCGGAACATACATGAACCAACATTTTTTGTAATATTGGTTATGAACTATTGTAAGGAAAAAAAATGAAGAAAATGACTGAATAGCCCCTAAAAACAATTTAGTAAATCTGAATAGTAACAAGTTCATCAGTAACATCTTTCCAATCAGAACACATCACTGTAGGGGTACTGGGATTAAAAAAATATCTTAGAGGGGGGGTTACATTAATAAAGTAACAGTTCTAAGAAGAAAACAGACAAAAGAATGGAACACAAATGCATCATATTGTATGTTGAGTGTGACTGACACGATGTGTTCCTGTGTACCTCCAGCTTCTCCCCCGGCGCGTAGTGTTTGGCGTGGAAGTGCACGACCTCCTGGACCTCATCGCAGGGCCGGTCCGAGTTCTTCCCGAACACCACCCGCTGTCCCTCGGTGGACGGGGGCAGAGCCACGAAGGTGTCGCACGACGTGGGAAACATCGTGGATACTGAACTATACATTCAACCCTAGAAAGAAAGCAGAGCACAGCAGAACAGCACCACATATTATTACTATTTGACACCAGCAAGACACGATCATTGTGTGAATAACAAGGTTACTTCAGGTTAAGGTGGACCAAGTAAGTGTGATTAGTTGATTTGACTGATTATTACATTATTATTGTGATAAGATAAGAGATGAGATAGAACTTTATTGATCCCGAAGGAAATTATTGTGCCAGGTTGCATTAGCAATAGAATAAAACAATAAAGAAATAAACAGTAGAATAATAAAGATAATATAACAGATTTACAAATAGAAGTATAAAAATATAGGTAAGATAAGACATTCAGTGAGCAAAAACTATTTGGCAACAATTGAAATGTGTAATATATGTGTAATAAAAGGGTAATAATAATAACAATGGTAAGATTGCACATGATATAAAGAATATTAAGAACAACCTATTTCTCCTGCGTGTAAAATGCAAATGGAAGCGACGTGTCTTCTTTGCAGCAATATGAAGACACTGTCAGTTGAAGACACAGCGGTCGTACAGTTTTGTATCTTAATGTCGCAACGGACGTCAACTGCGTCGTAATGCTGTTACTTTCATTTCAGCCGACTGACACCGGAAGACAAACTTCCCCGTTTAAGTTTTCTGACCCGGAAGCAATCGCCCAGCTCCTATTTGTATTTTATGTGTTTTATAACATTGATGTGTCGTCGTGTTGGAGTGTGTATGAATCTATATTTAGTCGGGGGTTTCTTTTTGCGATTTTTATTTCACATTATTTCGTCTCTAAAAGTAGCGTCCTAAAGCTGTGGTGCGTTCCAGTTATAATTAGGAGTCGGAATTTCCGCCCCCCTAAATATCTGAATTCCGACGCGGAACGGAACGCACCATTACCGCTTTCGCGTCTGCGGATGCGTTTGTTTACGTCGACTTGCTGCCGGATCGCTAGCATCGTTTATGGGTTTAAAACTTAAGATATTGAATTGTTTCGGCGACTGAGCTCTACTAATCATCATGGGGAAGTCCTTTGCGAACTTCATGTGCAAGAAAGATTTCCATCCTGCTTCCAAATCTAACATCAAAAAGGTCAGACCAGGCTAGCCTGCTAGCTAGCTACAGAGGGGTTTCTCACATTTCTCAAATTGCGTTGTTTATTAATACAATGTTAATATTTCACTGCCACATCATGTAGCGTTTTTCAAGTATACATACACACCTTTATGTGGAATACGCAAAGTGAACCTCTCAAATTCAGCGTATTAATCACAATAAATGTGTTTGTTTTCATAGGGAACGTGTACAATTTCATTTAAAGTACATTTTGCTCGTGTAACTTGAGTCTCTTAATATTAATTGTACAGGTATGGATCGCCGAGCAGAAATTAACCTTCGAAAAGAAGAAGCAAGAGGATCTCATGCAGGCTTACACAAAGGAACAGGAGATTTACAACAACAGGTGAGACAATACACTTCCTCTACTACTACTGCTAATACTACTACTACTGAGAGATAAGGAGACCGTAGCCTAAATATGTACCAGTAACGAGTATTGCCATGCCTTGCCTTGCATATACATAGCCTGCTGTTTAATATCCTACTTATATCTCCTCTTGTAGAGTGCTAATGGGAGATGACCGCGTTAAAAATGGTCTGAACTTCATGTATGAGGCTCCACCTGGTGCATCCAAAGGTAAATCTGCAATTTTACTTCCCATGCGTGGCTTTTGTTACACCCTTACATGATCTGAAGCGAATGTGACTTTTAATCTTTATTCTTTTTTGTCTGTTTTTGTGTTTGTTCAACGATGAAGAGGAAACCAAGGAGGTAAGGCAACATTACACGACCATTTTAATTCAAATGTAGGCCAGTCTTGTAACCGTGGTGGAGCTGGCCTTAACACCAGAATAACATGCTGGGAAAGAGCCTGCCACGTGATCCGTGCAGAACATTTTATTAGCAAAATAAGTATAAATAATCATGCATTATCTTACAAATGATTATGTTTACATTCGGGTAAAAACTGTTAATTTTGGGTAAGGGTTTGGTGTTTTTATGGTCAGGGTATGAGTGTGGGTTCCACAGGAACACAGGAGTCTTTGGGATGAGCAGGGCCTCTCATCACCGATATACCTTCTGATGTGTTGCTTGTCATAACTCTCTTTGCCAGGAGGGGGAGTCAGAGTACAAGTTTGAGTGGCAGAAGGGCGCTCCAAGAGAGAAGTAAGTGCACACATGATCACATTTAGGTAATATGATATCCTATGCATATTATTCATATTAATCATATAATGAATTGCCTTTGTCATGTAGATATGCAAAAGATGACATGACTATAAGGGATCAGCCATTTGGAATCCAGGTGAGTGAAACATCGACTTAATGCTCAAAATAATATGGTATTTGATTTAATACTGTGTTTAGCTTTTGTTTATTCACATTGTACCTATTTAAAGTTTTGTTTATGTCAATAATAATAAATAAAAGGTAAATCAATGATATTATTGAACACTGCAATATTTGTATGTATAGAATAGATTCGTACATATTTATGCATCATTGTTTGTGTTTTAGATGCTTTTTATTTTCAGATGTTTTTACTTTGAGCTGCCAGGTGGTTGGATCAATGCAAAATGGATGCTTCAATGCTACATTTTTCCCCCTTTTTTCAGGTGCGAAATGTGAGATGCATCAAATGTCACAAATGGGGCCACGTCAACACGGACCGAGAGTGTCCTCTGTTCGGCCTGTCTGGTATCAATGCCAGCTCCGCACCCACGGAAGAGGCAACAGGTAGCGTGAATGTTATTATTGGCAGTAAATCCACCAATGGGACATGTTTCTGACAAGCCCTCCCCAACAAGCTCCTACGAGTTTATCTGACTCACATTTTATAATGCTAATTATGAATATTTTCTCATGAAAATGCTGTCAGTTTCGCATTTGCTGAATTAGTTTTTGTTTGTTTGTATTAACACTTTTCCAGTATATGCAGGTTTAATGTGGTACTTTGTTAAAGCAATTTTACATATTGCGTTTCTGACATTTCTATTTATAAAATACACATGTGGAAAACGTGGTAGTATTTACTTTACTGGCAGGACTCCTTGGCTGCGTGTCTGACAGTCTGTCACAGCGCCTCTCCCTTCAGCTGTACTTCCCCTGTGCCATGTCTCGGGCTGAAGCTCTGAGCTGATTTGAGTTGACTACAATCAGAGAGTTCTCCAGTAATGTGTTTAGTGTGGTAGAGTCCAGTGCATGGTGTCGCCGCGGTGATGTGCTGTAATGGTGGCACCCCCCCCCCCAGCACCCATGTGACGATAGGAAAGAAATGCAATTATTGTGTATGTGCTGATTCGGCGTAACCTGCTGCTTGGGGACAATGCATGTTGAGCGGTTTCGCTCAGCCGAGCGAAGTGAATATGGGGATCCCTCGACTCGCCGCCATTCTGTTAACAAAGCACGCCCTGAAATTCCCAACTGTGCGGTGGCAGGTTGCGCACCAGGCTGACAATCAATGGGATTCTCTGAGACTGGTCAATTTGTGCTAACGGTCCGTCGATGGCACCCTTCTGAGTTGATGTGAGATGCGAAAACAGTGGGTTTGGCCCTGAAGAAATGTGTCCTTGATAGCAACGCAAGACAATTTGCGATCCATACGCAGTAATCGCCCCCGTACCCCTCTCTATATACACCCACACTGCACAAGCACTGCACCCACACACACACACACACACACACACACACACCAACACACACGCCCACACACAACACACACACACACACACCACACACACACACACCACTAACACACAGATCCACACCACACCCTCTATTACAAAGTACCACTTATATAATCTCTGCAAACGTGAAAGGCCAATGTCATCTGCCGCCCATGATGGCTCCCCTCGGCTTTGGGTGTGAGATTAAAGCCAATTAACTTCCGGCCTGCTTTTGCACCATGTGAGGCTCTAATCATTATATACTACTATTATATATATATATGTTGTATATATACCTTTTGGCTGTGTCTTGCATTCTTTATAACACCACACACACACAGGGGGTTATAGAATCGCTGGTAGACAATGTCATTATAATGCTGTGTGGTGTGTGTCCCTGTGTGTTGTGTAGTTGTGTGGTGTGTGTGTGTGTGTGTGTGTGTGTGTGTGTGTGTGTGTGTGTGTGTGTGTGTGTGTGTGTGTGTGGGGTGTTCAGTGCCGGTAATGTTATTTATGTATTTTTTGACCCTGACAATATTTATTTTAATTTTTTTGGCGTGGGGGTTTAGGAATATGTGGCGAGTGAGGAAGAGGAGGACCTGGAGCTAGAGTTCCTCAAGTCTCTGTCCACCAAGCAGAAGCAGAAGCTTCTCCGGTAGGCCTGGTGTGGTGAAGAACCCTCAAGCACCGCTGACCATGTAGTGTTGTGATGGCTTGTTGTTGTTGTTGCTGCTGCTGCTGCTGTGTTATGCCTACCTCTTTGCTTTGACTATCATATATCGTATTATACTTAAACAGCAACATGTACAAATGTATTCATGTATATTCTTGATCTAAAATAATTATTGATATAATAATTCATAATTAAAAGTAGTATATTATGTATTAGACATCAGACATGTTAAATAAGTTTAATTTCCAATAGCCGGGCCGCAACAGGATGTCTTTTATTTATTTATTTTTTTTACAGGAAGCTCGATCGCCTGGAGAAGACGAAGAAGGCCAAGAAGAGCAAGAGCAAAAAACAGAAGAAGAAGAAAGACAAGAAGGAGAAGAGCGGCAAGCGGAAGCACAAGAAGCACGCAGACACCAGCAGTGACTCCAGTGACTCTGACAGCAGTAGTGACAGCAACAGCAGTGACTCCGACTCTAGCAGCAGCAGTGACAGCAGTCGCCACGGCGACAAGAAGAAGACGAAGAAGAAGAAGGGGAAGAAGGCAAAGGCCAAAGAGTCCTCTCAGGATGACCGCGGGGGCGAGAGGCAGGCAAAGGCCGAGGGAAACCGGGGCAGGTCTGCGAGTCCTCGTCCCTCCCAGAGGAGGTCTGAGGAGGAGGCGGAGGAGAAGATGAGGGCGGAGGTTGCACACAGCAGACAGACGAAGGCGGAGATGTCTGAGAGGGACAGGAGTGGAAGGCACAGCCCAGAGGTCAAGGTCAAGCAGAGGGATGGAGGTCACACCAGGGAGAGGCGTGACAGCAGCAGAGAGAGGCTGGGAGAGGGGGGCAGTTCCTCCAGGCCAGAGCAAGACTCCAGGAGCGGAGGCAGAGAGCGAGATAGAGGCAGAGACAGAGATGACTCATGTAAAGACAGGGCTCACGGTGGAGACAGGGATGGAGTCAGGGACAGAGATGGGGATGGAGTCAGGGATAGAGACAGGGATGGAGTCAGGGACAGGGACAGGGATGGAGTCAGGGACAGAGATGGGGATGGAGTCAGGGACAGAGATGGGGATGGAGTCAGGGATAGAGACAGGGACAGGGATGGAGTCAGGGACAGGGACAGCTCAGGCAGGAGGAAGGAGAGGGTCTCCAAAGGGAGGAGCAGGAGCAGGCAGAGAAGGGGGAGGAGTACCAGTCGGAGCCGAAGCGGGAATAGGGAGAGAAAAGAGAAGGCCTCCCGTAGAGATTGATTACATTTTTCTAAATACTTTGGAAAGTATTCAAATGTCATCGTTTTATTTGAAAGGGCATTTTGCTTTAACTACGTGGGCTACTTGCAGTCAACGGTTACGACTGCCCCGTTCGTTTCACGTTGACAATTAGTAAGTATATTTGCTTTCGATAGAGGGCGGCAAAGGACAAGTTAAAGGCGACTGCTGTTACGTTTAGCCACGTAATTGATTACTAAACTGAATCCAAATCGAACTTTTTCCGCATTCGTTAAGAGAGTTCTTTTGGTTTTATGTGTCCATAAAGTTGTATTTTTATTCTACATGAGCATCCCACGTGGTTGCTAAATGGTGTATGTATGATGTTGGTTTTCCGAAATAAATGATCTGAACTGATTTTATTTGAATTGTTTGCATCGGAATATCAAAATGGAAAATATTAACACACTGGGCGAATAGGGCTAAATTAAATGATTAAATTGTTTTTGCTTTCCGACTTATTTCAGTGAGGTGCATGTTAGATATACTGAAAATAAAAGCATAGATTACTTTTGCCCTTATACTGGTCGACAAGGGAATTACTTAAAATAGCCTCTAGTCTGTGGACGTCGTCTAATAAAACGCTTTTATTCGTGCTTGATTTGGTCTGGAAATGCATTATTTTCCAGTAGAACAATCAGCATGTGCACATCCCACATGTAAATATAGCAATCTGCTTGGCTATATACCGATAAACGTGCACAATATTGTTCATATTAATCGTATTTGATGTGGATTAACTATTAAAGCTGAACAACTATAGACATATATTTAGACGAATTGTTTATTTTAAAACGTAATTAAATATAACATCTATAGAGAAAATGTTTGCGCATTTTGGCTGTTTTAGGGATATAAATTTAGGACAGGAGGAGGACAACTGTTTTTATTCGGAATGCTTTAAAATATATATAGCCTACCATTCAACATATATAGGCCTATATTAACTTTTGGCAAAGCGGGGTTTTTTTATATCGCTAAATTTCAAATGTCCATTTTTCACTCTAGTTTTGACTTTGGCATGGACGCTTGTTGAACAAAGGGAAATGACAATAATTTCCCCTTCTATTGCCTTCTGGTCCATTTCACTTCCCCCTTTCAGGGCCGAGGGTGTCGGGCCGGGATGGGATGTCCCTCCCTGTATATTCCCAGGCCTCGCTGTGATTATTCCCGGGCGTTTTCTTTGGGAATCGGACGCTGCAGTGCGTCCGCACAAAGAGAGCCGAGAGCATCCTTGAACCTTTTCAATCCGGGGCCACAGATATTCAAATAACACGCAGGCACCATTTGACTGCTCCCCCCCCCAGACTCCACCACCCCACCGAATACAGCATTTCAAATTCAGCATTAGCACATGGCTTTTTGCCCCTTCTCTTTTCAAAAGTTGAAAAACAGTTCCCATAGCATCTAGTGTGGAGGGTTTTGTTTTTTGCACCCCTCTCTCAGATAAAGATGTTTTCTACTTGATCCAACCACCATCCACCGCTTGGTATGCAAATGAAAGCAGTTAATTTGGACAATTAGAATAAATATTCAGGGGACCTTTGTCGTCAAACCCCCACGGAAGGCCCCAGATAAAGTGAGGCTGAACAAAAGATGTCTCGGAGATTAATTAGATATTTGATAAGACACGAATCCCTAATCGCAAATACAAGACACATGGGGCTGTTATGTGCTCCAAGTCATAATTAATACCGTTTAACAAGATTTTCATTTAGGCATGAAATCTCTCTTCCGGGGAATTCAACATTGATTTATTCCGTAGAGGAAACAGTTTGTGTGATATCAGATACCTGATATAATTTAAGACAGTCCTATAATATCCGTCCACTTTCTGAAAATGTTTTCTCTGGAAAAAAAAAATTCTAATTTCAGTGAAAATCATCTAGACGTTTTTCAGCTGAAGAAAAATACAAATAAAATCTATATCACACAATTACAGCCTCGCTTTTCTTTTTTTTTAGACATTTTTAATGAAAGGCTTATACGTGTGACTTTATACAGGTAAACATTTATATATTTTAGCAAAGAAATAAAATGATTAACTCAATTATTCAAAAAACAAACAAACAAAAAAAGCTGTCGTTTACGTACATATATCCACAAAGTGCGTCGAAATGAAACTCCCTGATTTCAGGTTACCAAACACGAATTAAACAATCAGAACATTTACATGTAAAATAACACATAGTCTAGCCGTCATATACAAGAAGCAACTCACATCGTCCGACCAGCTTCAACAGGTTTAGTTCACCCTGCAGTAGAGCCGTAGTATTGCCTTTTAAACACTCAAGGGCCCTTCGCTTTGTATCTCTAGATGGTTCAGTCGCGCAATAATCAAATATTCGCTATTTAAGGTGAACAGTATTTTTTTTATGCTTTGCAAACGCTTCCAGCAATATTTTTTTCTCCCCTCAACTATCTTCTTTCAAATAGACCCGTTTTCAATGATGTGCAGATTCAATTCTGGTGATTGTGGTGGTGGTGTTGTAGTAGCAGA
This sequence comes from Coryphaenoides rupestris, assembly GCA_002895965.2. Taxonomy (NCBI): domain Eukaryota; kingdom Metazoa; phylum Chordata; class Actinopteri; order Gadiformes; family Macrouridae; genus Coryphaenoides; species Coryphaenoides rupestris. Next base: position 565,965 of record PIJE02000029.1, read on the forward strand.
TGGGACGGAGTCTCCTTATAAGACCTCATCACGGCTCGTCGTGGGGCAACAATTGGTCCTTAATCGTGATCCTCGGGTGGACCCCTTCCAAGTTAAGTTCGGGAGACCCGGACCTCGGGGTCTCCAGGTTACTCGTGTCGGTGTCGCTGTCGCTCCCCTTTTTGCTTCCCCCGCCGCCGGCCGTGTGTGTTTTGATGTGCTTGCTCAGGTGGTCGCTCCGCATGAACCGCTTGTTGCACACGGGACACGCGAACCTCTTCTCGCCCGTGTGCGTGCGCAGGTGTCTCTGGAGCTCGTCGGAGCGCGTGAACCGCTTGCCGCAGAACAGCCAGTTGCAGACGAAAGGCCGCTCGCCCGTGTGCCACCGCAGGTGCGCCTTCAGGTGCGACGTCTTGCCGTACACCTTGCCGCACCCGGGGATGTGGCAGCTGTGCAGTCCCTTTCTCCGGAGGCTGGCCCCGGCGGGTCCCAGCCGCTCTGCCTCCTGGCAGTTGGGGCAGTCACACGTGGCCCTCCCCGAGTACCGCCGGGAGGACCTGGAGGAGCTGCTTATTCCTGAACTGGCGCCGGAGATCATAGCGTTGGCGGCCGACGCGTCTGTCGTGTAGGCGGGGATAACCGTTTTGAAGCCCTCCTGGGTGAGCAGGTGCTGGCCGCTGGACAGCAGGTGGGACGCGGAGGAGCCGATGACCCGTGGAGCTGAAGCCGAGTGGGTTAGCGTGGAGAAGTCCGGGCTGTAGCCGCTGAGCTGCGGGTGGATGGCCTGCGGCGTGCCGGAGTGCAGGGACGTCTGCAGCGAGCTCGCCGGGTTCTGGACGTCCAGCCACGAGCCCGGGTTGGTGTGGACGTCCCACCACGAGGACGCGCCGTTCGTCACGTCACCGGAGATGGTCGAGTGGAAGCCGGACTTGTACCACGACTCGTACGGGTGTGCCATCCCGACACGCGGGTACAGGGTCTCGGCCGCCGACGCCGTGTGGACCTTGGAGATGAAGGCCGACTGTCCCGACTCTTGAGACGCGACGCTCGCCGCGTTGGAAAACAAGCCGCTGTAGTCGGTGGAGAAGGCGGACGAGGCGGGCGAGCTGGAGGCCAGGCAGAAAGCGCTGCTGCTGCCGCCCTGTGCCGACGTCGTGGCGCGGCTCGTCGCCACCGCGAAACCGGGGAGACTGGAGGAGGAGGAGGATCCCACGTTGCAGCTGGAGGAAGACCTTTTCCACGGATGAAATCCACCCTTTGAGAAAGCGCTGGAGTCTGGCAGCGTGGTGAGAGGACTGGTGTTGCCGATCTTGTTGCAGGTGGCCGCCAGCATCGCTAGGGGGGTGGTTCCGAAACGTGGCTCTTCCTGCACAAACACACAAGGCAAGTTGAACGCAACGCAGTCGCCCACCGCCACATAAGTGTCGCCAAAACTTTTTTTTCTCTTCTATACCGTCATAAAAAAGCACGTGTTTTTTGGGGGGTTTTTTACCTATAAACGCCCTTTGCATAAATCCAAATGATATGTTTTATTCTACACGTCATTAGTTTAGACAAAGGCCATATCTTTCTTGGAAATAGGCCCAACACAACGATAGTGTTTATATTGCAAAGACACCGCTGTTTTGCAGGCTCTTTTACATACTACTAATAAATAACCTATTTATAAATATATATTATAGGAGCACATTTCCCATTATAACTACAGAATGACATGTGTGGCAAAACGACGGTGGCAAAGTTTGGTCATGTTTTGGAGAGGCTAGAATGCAACACGAAAACAAGTCGAGTTGCCAACATAGATCACGGAAGTACATATGTCGAACAAATGAAATAAAACATGAAATAAAACAATAAAAATGTATTTAACTACATTTGAGAATTCGAGACTTTATTGGCCTGCGTCTAGAATAACTTTATTGGCGACTTTTAAACACACTAAAAAAAACTAAACTAAAAAAACTACCTCGGGTTTATATGGTAGATTATAAAACACTCTTACCCCAAGTATAGACGTAGCCATATCCAGAGCCTGCGCTATGATGCTTTACGGTCCCCCACAACAACAACAACTCCGGCGGTGTTTTACTCACGCGAGTCCCACTATTTCTCTGTCTCGGCGCGCGGCAGCACCCACTCTCTGTAGTTGTAGCGTTGCGCGTTCTTTGATGTACAGCTGGCGGCGACGCGCAGCCAATCAGGGAGGGGCGTTCGGAGCCGGGGGAACGGGGATGCGGCCAATGAGCGCGCGGAGCCCAGAGTGAGCCGCCGAAAGCCGCACGTCAATCATCTGTTGGGGCAGCAGCTCCGCTCTCTCTTCACTGTCAAGTGAGATAGGATTTTGTATTTTTTTTTTTAAATACATTTTTATAATTCTCAACGTCTCTTTTCATTCGAGACAAGAGTTCACGTCGCGGTGCTGCTCGACGAGGTAAGAATTTTAATTATTCGGTTCCTTTTTTCTGGAGAGATGCTTTCCGATTATGAATGAGAATGATAAAAACAGCAATCACAATTCGCCCAAAAAATATTGACACGAAATATAGTTCATTAAGTGTCATGTGATGGTAACGACAAATTCTAGTTTCAAAGTTCAAAGTGATGACAGCGGTAATAAGAAACATTTTCATAGGCCTATTTCTCGGGTTGTTTGTACTATTAGGCAGCCCTTTTAAATGGGCCACAGCTGTTTGCAACTTAATGACTCATTGCAATAAAGACAAACAACTTCAAGCGGACACATGCGAGTCGTTTGGTGTTGAATTGGGGCAGGTGCGTTCTGCGTTAAGGTATGAGGTACAGTATATTTAATACAGCCTGTGTATTAAATGTTATTTTACGGGAGTGCGTGTCTTCCCGCCTCAGCGCGTCCATGCGCTCACAGCTTCTGTCCTCGACTTGGTTTATTACAGGAGCGCGTCCATGGTATTACGTGGATGTTAGACGTTGTGCTATTTATGTTTTAAATATAGCATTTGATTCCATACGCAAAGGTGGTCCAATCTGTGACATATCTGCGTTTCTGTAATCTCACCCACCTGTCATTTTATTCCAAATGAAAGAAAATAAAGCAACATCTTATTCAGAATGAAAACGCAAAAACAGAACGTTTATTATCACAACTGGATGAAACGCTATAGTTTTAATGATGACACATTGTATTTAAGAGGGCTGATTCTAAAAACTCACAGCTCTATCTTGTATATCTCAGGATCCGTGCAGGATCGCAGTGTGAATTTGACAACATGTTAATTGGCTTGTTAATACAAGCAGCGATAATGCCTTTAGATAAAATTGTCCTGCTCTATAATGTTAGTCGGCAAACCCTTTTAAAAGTTAATGCAATTTTCCGGGGGGAAAAAGACCCAGGGAATTAGCATTAGAGTTTTCCAAAACGACCAAATAATCCTCAATTATGAAGCATGAATGCTGCAGTCACCACGAGCGCAATTTGTCTTAAGGCTAATTTCCTCCCTTTAAATCTATACACCTTCAGAGAGGGGAGAATAAAACACAATTTTATCAAATACTGGACGCTGCCAAGAAAATTGATAGATTTTAGCAATCATAGCAATTTAGTGGAGTGCTATTAACAGTAGGCTATTAAATGTCTGCTCTGCATAAACAACGCTGATTGTTGCAAACGAATAATGTAACATATTTTTGTCATATCTGCAGCTTTTCTAAATAAAAAACGTATTTATTCATTATTATGTACAAAAATAAGAAGACATATTTATTATGTACAAAAATAAGAAGACTTGCTCACTTTGTTCGAATTAATTATTAAGAATAATTGAAATATATTGTGTGTTCCCAATGTTTACATTAAACCTGGGAGGTTCTTATATTAATCTATTTAGAGAGCAAATATTGAAATGGAAAAAATATGTAGGCCTATATACACATCATTTGAAAATTTCTATAAAAGCCTATATTTAAACACATTAGCCTAATATATATTTTCATCTACCAGCAAATGTCATTTTGTGTTTCAATTTTTTATTTTCAGAAAATATGTGTGGGAGAATATGATCCGTCTTGTCATTGAAATGAGAATTTTCTGTTGAATCTCTAATTCTGAGCCCCATTTGTGAGCACTTTTCTGTGGCAATTAGGTGCCTATTACGAGCCATTAGATTGATCAATGTACCTTAAACAATAGGAATGATTTATTTTGTAGGACAAAACGCTCTGCATCTATTGTGATGAGTTTAAGTGATGGTACATCCATCAAGGCGTTGAGCAACAAAAGATGAATGATTAATTCAGACCTATTCATTTAGAGTCTTACTTCAAAGGTAGCCCTATTGGCTTTAGGTCTACATTATTGGATCCTCATTTTCTGCATGTTAA
>PIJE02000029.1:590491-604070 GCA_002895965.2 Coryphaenoides rupestris
GGCGATCTGCGTGCGTATATGTGTGTGTGTTAGTGTGTCTCTCTCTCCTGCGCTGCTCCTCTGGCTGCCTGACTAAAAGAGCCTTTAGAATTCCTGTGGAGAGAGATGTGCGCAGAGTGAATGCAGCTGGCTGGAGGTCAGTGTGTGTGGGGAGCCTTTCTCTCTGCCATTGTGTAATTGAGGCTCCGGCTCTGGCTCGGGCGGCACGGTTTTTGTTTTGGTTTTTTTCCCGCCATCTTCACCGCTGTTGTCGCCGTTGTTGTTGTAGACATTGTCGCCGTCGTCATCTCCTCTTCTCTCTCTCCTTCTCTCCTCGGTTTTCTCCCAGAAAGGGAGTGTGATTGTGAAGTGCTGTGAGGGTTCAGGGGCGGGGATGGGTGGGTGGGTTTACATGAAGGGGGAGGTTAAGTTGACAGGAATGGAAAGAGAAACGTGTTCCGCTAATTTCTGCGGGGGAGCTGGATCAACAATAATAGGCTCAATTTCTTCATTGCAAATTTTATAACGAGCTCCCCTCCCCTCCCATTTTTTCCCACCCACTTTCGGCTCCCGGGATCCTGACGGGGGCCCCGGTCCCGCCCGAGGTCCCTGGCCCACCTCTACCACCACCTCCACCACCAGCATCTCCACCACAACCACAACCACCAGCACCATCACCGCCCACCACCTCTACCACCACCACCAGCTCCACCACCACCACCATTACTCCTCTCCACTAATGAATATAAGGGGAACATGGCAACATGGAAACAGGCAACATTTTCGCCAACATTTTTGCATAACGAGTGCCTCACAACGGGTGAAGTAATGCCCGAGGAAGAGCTCATCATTTACACACACACACACACACACACACACACACACACACACACAAACCAACGTCTTAGCAATTAGCTCTTTTCTGCTGTGTTCGACATCTCAAGTCACGTTCGTGCAGACATCCCCCTATGGATTATGAATGTATGACGTGCGTGTGTGTATGTGCACGTGACTCACGACCGTCGGGTGGCTACCCAGAAGGCATCTGTGATTTAAAAGGCAGGAAAGAGAGAGAGAGAGTGAGAGAGAGAGAGAGAGAGAGAGAGAGAGAGAGAGAGCGGGGGGAGAGAGGGGGAGAGAGAGAGAGGGAGGGCGTGCCGCCTCAGTCAAAACCGGGGCCTTTTTCTTTCTCCTTTGAAAGAGCACAGTCATTGTTCATTTTGGCATCAGGATGCCATGCATTTAGGGAAATAATTACCCCCGTACCCTGCTGCGTTTATACTCTTTTTCATCTCCTTTAATGGTTTCTTGCTCATTCTCGTTTAATCCCAGACAGGACGTTATGCGCGGCATCGAGAGCCGGGTGGCGGATGAAACGAAAGCCACGTCCGCCGCTATCAGGACCGCGGCAAACGACGATGAGGAGGTGAGCCTTTGAAGTCCACACACTCAAATGTATTAATGTCATTTATCTCCGCTTGGGTCTTTTTATCTGACCTGAAAGTACAACTGCTGTGGTTTTTAGAGAGAGTTTTTTTTAGTATTTATTTATTGAAAAAAATTCCGCTGAGGAGCAGATCGAAGAGCGTGTCGGCGCGGAAATCAAAAGTTGATGTATGTGCGCCGCGGTCTTTCTTGTTGCGCTTCTTTTAACAAACTAATGACATCTGTCCTTGTTGCCTTTAAAAGAGGCCCCCCCACCGCGCAAGACCAGACACTAATTTGATTCGGCTTCCCTCATCTCTTCCCCTCCCGCACTCCTCGGTGCTTACAGGGGTACTTTGGAAAAGTTTGGGCCCTTTAGTATCAGGCACCGTTCCGTTTCATCCTCCTTGGGTCCACGGATTGAAGTGTTGAACAAAATACTTATTTAGTTTTCTTGTCTGCCTGACGTCCAAACCCATGATTTACCTTGTTAACCTCACGGAGAGGAAGGCTACATCAGGAAGGGGAACCAATGGTGCCCTGAGGTGTCCCGAGAAGACAGGAAGATAGTTCTCCTGTCTCGTTGCACAGATCGTCAAGAGCGCCTCTGGAGTGTGTGCGTGTGTGTGTGTGTGTGCATGTGCGTGTGTGTGTGTGTGCATGTGTGTGTGTGTGCGTGCGTGCTCTGACATGACCATATCCAATAAGTCCACAAAACCACAAAACAAAGTACTCTGCAGCATATGGTCTCCATTTTCCATCTGATATCAAATAAGCATGAAGGAATAAAAACAAACATTTAAAATTCTAAAGGGCAATAACGGTTAGTGTCATCTGGACGAATTCCTTAAATCATCAGGAAGAATCCTAAATTGTTTTTCAAATCGTTTAGATATTTTTTTTCCACCAATTGTTGCTCAAGAAATTGTAATACTTAGAATCAATGAGCCGACTTTTTCCTAACGTGTTATTAATAGTGGACGGTAGCTAACTAACTTTACTTTACACTTTCTATTCTCTTGGGAAACTGGGAAAAATACATTCGCTGTTAGCTCCCCTATGTAGAGAAACTAAGACAAATAATGTTTTGATCCTGTTCGAATCGTGCCACAAATTACATATAGGATGCTTGTCAAATCATAAAAGATAATTAGTCTACCGGTTGCTACAATCCACTGGGTAGTAGGCTGGTAGGCCGATCTATACAGCATACTTCTAGGTGGACACTCCCACTCGTGATGTCAAAAACCGGAGATGACACCGGTTTGTGAAACCCGCTTGGAATGGCTATTCACGCTCACACACACCTGGTGGTAGAATAGGAGTCCTTTAAACATTGAGGGCGTCAGGGTGTTTCTCTTCCCACACAATATACGTCATACCAACATGTATATTAGCTGATGTGTTTTATCCAGACACAGGCCTGGTCCTTTTATCAGCCGGGAGGGGAGAGAACGAAGAAGGCCATTGCTCATGTGACTCCGTCCCGGTTCGAAACACACAGGCTAACGTTAACATAACACAACTCTGGTTTAGCTTGTGTCGGTAGACAGAAAGTTATCACTTAATCACTTAATGTGACTTAGCAACTTTTGGGTGTTGGATGTAGTCTTTCTAATGACGTATATATTCTTATACTGTTTTACCACTGCCTGCGACTTTCTTGACTGGCATAATCTTTCAAGACACATAGTCATGCGTCGGTCCACTTTTAGTTATATCAATGTCAAAAAGCCTAATATGACAATAATATAATAGATAATTATAGAACAAACAACAATTATAAGATCAATAATTGATTCAGAGAGTGAGACAGCTGAAACCCAAATTCAAGGGTGTGTGTTTGTGTGTGTCTGTGTGCATGTGTGTGTCTGTGTGCATTATAAGGTTAATAATAATAATAATAATTCAAATTTATTGAGCGCATTTCTCGAACCCAAAGCGCTGTACATGGGAGGATCAGTTAAAAGCGAACAAACAAACAAAAAAAAACTATAAAATTTTAACACAGGTCCTTAAATGCCCGTCTAAAGAGGTGTGTTTTGAGGAGAGCTTTGAAGGACTTGAGTGACTCTGCCTCTTTGATGGGGTCTGGGAGTGAGTTCCACAGCCGTGGAGCAGCACAACTGAATGCCCTGGCTCCCATGGTTTTAAGTCTGCAGCGTGGCTGCTGCAGAGAGGATGGAGCTGGAGGATCGGAGTGTTACGTGTTGGGGCAGGAACAGTTGATAAGGTCAGAGAGGTAGGATGGGCCAGTGGCATGGATGGCTTGGTAGGTGTGGGTTAGAACTTTAAAGAGTCATGCGTGAACTTTGGTTTCTGTGCATGCTTCGTGTGTGATGCTAGTCCTCCTGTCTGCGTGTGGTGTGTGTGTGCTGTATTTGACGTGCCTTGTGTCTTCTTGTGTTGTTTGTCTGGTGTGTGCCTCGTGTCTGTGCTTGGTGTAATGTGCTGTGCTTGTAATGTCTCTATTAGTTGTGTCCTGGGTGTGTGTGTGTGTGTGTGTGTGCTTGCATGCGTCTATGTTTATGTGTACGTGTGTAAGCGTGTGCGTGCGTGCATGTGTTAGCTTGAGAGAGGCAGCGGAGGAGAAATGGGCGTTATGATCTAATCATCCTTCAGCTCTTTTGGATCACTTTTCTTAATCAGCTGATCGAGTTATCGCCTGATGACTTGATTATGTATTTACAGAGTCACGTCTAACACTCGTGGCCACACTTTGCTGCGTTTCCACGCCACCAGTGTTATCATGAAGCACGGCTGCAGCGCGCCGCGCCGGGAGACCCTGCAGAATATTATATGGGTCTTCATCTGGCAGTTCTGCTGCCGGTTCTGCAGCTCGGTTCTGCAGGCCGGTTCTGCAGGCGGTTCAGCAGGCCGGTTCTGCAGGCTGGTTCTGCAGGCCGGTTCTGCAGGCGGTTCTGCAGGCTGGTTCTGCAGCCTGTTCTGCAGGCCGGTTCTGCAGCCGGTGCTGCAGCCGGTTCTGCAAGCCGATTCTGCAAGCCGATTCTGCAGACCCAGTCGGCCCATTCCCTCTGCGCTGTTCTGGTACCACAGTGGTGGAATGAGCTCCTGGCTGACGTCAGGACGGCAGAGTCACTCACCAGCTTCCTCAAGACCCACCTGTTCAGAGTTCACCTGGACTCTGCATGACCCCCGCCTTCCTCTGTGAAACCCTAGCGTGTTTGTACGTCTTGGCATTAATAATAGTACTTAGCATTGTTTAGCATATAGTATGTTCTTAGATGATGATACTGCACTGAATAGGCACGTTTGCTCTTATCCCACCTAGTACACAGGCTACCTAGCAATTATTAAACTTGTTCTATTAACCTTGCAATTATGAATGCTTGAATCCTGTTCTATTCTTATCTTTATGTACCACAGTGATATATTGTTGTCTCTTTCAACAAATGTACTCACAGTCGCTTTGGATAAAAGCGTCTGCCAAATGCTCTAAATGTAAATGTAAATGTAGAATATATGCTACAAAATAATACAGATATATTATATTATATTATCATATCTCACTATATTATATTATATTATCATATCTCACAAAATTTTATTTTGTGTAAGTATTTTAAGCGGAAATTGATATGGCTTGTAGTGGTATCAGTTCTGACCTAGGGTATCTTCAGGTCCATAACAAATAATAATAATAACCAAAAAGTAATTTAAGGAGTTTTAAGAAGTAGTGTTCGGGAATTGTTATCACACACACAAACACACACGCGCGCACACACACATTTCCAGTTCCCACTTTTTAAGTCCTAGATGTCAGCTCTTGGCAGCTTTATATTGAGCGGGAAGTTGTTTACCTATGACTGTGTCTTTAAAACGTTCCTGACACGAAGGTATGACAATCAGACGGCGGGAGGAGACGGCCATAAATCAGATGATTCATGACATGTGGAAAATCGGCAGCAGGAAGAGTGGGGCTTCTCTCTCTCTCTCTCTCTCTCTCTCTCTCTCTCTCTCTCTCTCTTTCTTGTGTATTTTCCCGACTGTGCCGAAACGCCATAAATCTTGTGTGTGTGAGTGTTTTAACCAGGTAAACGGTAGCGCCCAGGTATCCCCGGGGGGCGGGGGGGGGATCGGCCGGGCTTGCCTGCTCAACAATGCCGACATCAAAGTGTTGATGTTTGACAAGTGATGAGTCACTTCCCTTGTCCGGAGAGCGGCTCACACCTGCACGGGGAGATGATTATAGGTAGATCCGCCTGCCCCTAATTGTACGATAAATGCCGCTCTCAGCCCCCTAATGGCAGCTGGTCGGCGGCCGGCGACGCCAGACGGCCATTTGGCTGCCATGCATTTAGGGAAATAATTACCCCCGTACCCTGCTGCGTTTATACTCTTTTTCATCTCCTTTAATGGTTTCTTGCTCATTCTCGTTTAATCCCAGACAGGACGTTATGCGCGGCATCGAGAGCCGGGTGGCGGATGAAACGAAAGCCACGTCCGCCGCTATCAGGACCGCGGCAAACGACGATGAGGAGGTGAGCCTTTGAAGTCCACACACTCAAATGTATTAATGTCATTTATCTCCGCTTGGGTCTTTTTATCTGACCTGAAAGTACAACTGCTGTGGTTTTTAGAGAGAGTTTTTTTTAGTATTTATTTATTGAAAAAAATTCCGCTGAGGAGCAGATCGAAGAGCGTGTCGGCGCGGAAATCAAAAGTTGATGTATGTGCGCCGCGGTCTTTCTTGTTGCGCTTCTTTTAACAAACTAATGACATCTGTCCTTGTTGCCTTTAAAAGAGGCCCCCCCACCGCGCAAGACCAGACACTAATTTGATTCGGCTTCCCTCATCTCTTCCCCTCCCGCACTCCTCGGTGCTTACAGGGGTACTTTGGAAAAGTTTGGGCCCTTTAGTGTCAGCACCGCTCCTTTTCATCCTCCTTGGGTCCACGGATTGAAATATTGAACAAAATGCTTGTTTTGTTTTTTGTTTGCCCGATGTCCAAACCCATGATTTACCTTGTTAACCTCACGGAGAGGAAGGCTACATCAGGAAGGGGAACCAATGGTGCCCTGAGGTGTCCCGAGAAGACAGGAAGATAGTTCTCCTGTCTCGTTGCACAGATCGTCAAGAGCGCCTCTGGTGTGTGCGTGCATGTGTGTGTGTGTGCATGTGTGTGTGTGTGCGTGCGTGCTCTGACATGACATCCAATAAGTCCACAAAACAAAGTACTCAGATGGTCTCAGATTTTCCATCTGATATCAAATAAGCATGAAGGAATAAAAACAAACATTTAAAATTCTAAAGGGCAATAACGGTTAGTGTCATCTGGACGAATTCCTTAAATCATCAGGAAGAATCCTAAATTGTTTTTCAAATCGTTTAGATATTTTTTTTCCACCAATTGTTGCTCAAGAAATTGTAATACTTAGAATCAATGAGCCGACTTTTTCCTAACGTGTTATTAATAGTGGACGGTAGCTAACTAACTTTACTTTACACTTTCTATTCTCTTGTGAAACTGGGAAAAATACATTCGCTGTTAGCTCCCCTATGTAGAGAAACTAAGCCGCTCCCTCACTATCACCCATGAGACCTCATTGAGAAAAGAAAATGTGTGTGTTTGTCAATGGCGAGAGACAAATAATGTTTTGATCCTGTTTGAATCGTGCCACAAATTACACATAGGATGCTTGTCAAATCATAAAAGATAATTAGTCTACCGGTTGCTACAATCCACTGGGTAGTAGGCTGGTAGGCTGATCTATACAGCATACTTCTAGGTGGACACTCCCACTTGTGATGTCAAAAACCGGAGATGACACTGGTTTGTCAAACCGCTTGGAATGGCTATTCACGCTCACACACCTGGTGGTAGAATAGGAGTCCTTTAAACATTGAGGGCGTCAGGGTGTTTCTCTTCCCACACAATATACGTCATACCAACATGTATATTAGCTGATGTGTTTTATCCAGACACAGGCCTGGTCCTTTTATCAGCCGGGAGGGGAGAGAACGAAGAAGGCCATTGCTCATGTGACTCCGTCCCGGTTCGAAACACACAGGCTAACGTTAACATAACACAACTCTGGTTTAGCTTGTGTCGGTAGACAGAAAGTTATCACTTAATCACTTAATGTGACTTAGCAACTTTTGGGTGTTGGATGTAGTCTTTCTAATGACGTATATATTCTTATACTGTTTTACCACTGCCTGCGACTTTCTTGACTGGCATAATCTTTCAAGACACATAGTCATGCGTCGGTCCACTTTTAGTTATATCAATGTCAAAAAGCCTAATATGACAATAATATAATAGATAATTATAGAACAAACAACAATTATAAGATCAATAATTGATTCAGAGAGTGAGACAGCTGAAACCCAAATTCAAGGGTGTGTGTTTGTGTGTGTCTGTGTGCATGTGTGTGTCTGTGTGCATGTGTGTGTGCTGTGTTTGTGTTTCTGTGCATGCTTGTGTGTGCGTGCTAGTCTCTGTCTGCGTGTGTGCTTGTGTGTGCTGTATTTGAGCGTGCTTGTGTCTTCTTGTGTTGTTTTGTCTGTGTGTGCTCGTGTCTGTGCTTGCGTGTATGTGCTGTGCTTGTATGTCTCTTTTAGTTGTGTCTGGGTGTGTGTGTGTGTGTGTGTGTGCTTGCATGCGTCTATGTTTATGTGTACGTGTGTAAGCGTGTGCGTGCGTGCATGTGTTAGCTTGAGAGAGGCAGCGGAGGAGAAATGGGCGTTATGATCTAATCATCCTTCAGCTCTTTTGGATCACTTTTCTTAATCAGCTGATCGAGTTATCGCCTGATGACTTGATTATGTATTTACAGAGTCACGTCTAACACTCGTGGCCACACTTTGCTGCGTTTCCACGCCACCAGTGTTATCATGAAGCACGGCTGCAGCGCGCCGCGCCGGGAGACCCTGCAGAATATTATATGGGTCTTCATCTGGCAGTTCTGCTGCCGGTTCTGCAAGCTCGGTTCCTGCAGGCCGGTTCTGCAGGCCTGGTTCTGCAGGCCGGTTCTGCAGGCGGTTCTGCAGGCTTGTTCTGCAGCCCAGTTCTGCAGGTGGTGCTGTAGCCTGTTCTGCAGGCCGGTTCTGCAGGCCCGGTTCTGCAGCCGGTTCTGCAAGCCGATTCTGCAGCCGATTCTGCAGACCCAGTCGGGCCCATTCCTTCTGCGGCTGTTCTGGTACCACATTTGGTGGAATGAGCTCCTGTTCTGTCTCTAGCGTCGGACGGCGGGTCACTCACCAGCTTCCTCAAGACCCACCTGTTCAGAGTTCACCTGGACTCTGCATGACCCCCGCCTTCCTCTGTGAAACCCTAGCGTGTTTGTACGTCTTGGCATTAATAATAGTACTTAGCATTGTTTAGCATATAGTATGTTCTTAGATGATGATACTGCACTGAATAGGCACGTTTGCTCTTATCCCACCTAGTACACAGGCTACCTAGCAATTATTAAACTTGTTCTATTAACCTTGCAATTATGAATGCTTGAATCCTGTTCTATTCTTATCTTTATGTACCACAGTGATATATTGTTGTCTCTTTCAACAAATGTACTCACAGTCGCTTTGGATAAAAGCGTCTGCCAAATGCTCTAAATGTAAATGTAAAGAGAACATGGTGCTTCTGTGAGACAGAGAGGAATTACAGCAATATGCCCACAAAATAAACTGTACTTTTTGTGTGTGTACATTTTGTATTTGATTTCAAAATTTTATTTTGTGTAAGTATTTTAAGCGGAAACAAATAATAATAATAACCAAAAAGTAATTTAAGGAGTTTTAAGAAGTAGTGTTCGGGAATTGTTATCACACACACAAACACACACGCGCGCACACACACATTTCCAGTTCCCACTTTTTAAGTCCTAGATGTCAGCTCTTGGCAGCTTTATATTGAGCGGGAAGTTGTTTACCTATGACTGTGTCTTTAAAACGTTCCTGACACGAAGGTATGACAATCAGACGGCGGGAGGAGACGGCCATAAATCAGATGATTCATGACATGTGGAAAATCGGCAGCAGGAAGAGTGGGGCTTCTCTCTCTCTCTCTCTCTCTCTCTCTCTCTCTCTCTCTCTCTCTCTCTCTCTCTCTCTTCTTGTGTATTTTCCCGACTGTGCCGAAACGCCATAAATCTTGTGTGTGTGAGTGTTTTAACCAGGTAAACGGTAGCGCCCAGGTATCCCCGGGGGGCGGGGGGGGGATCGGCCGGGCTTGCCTGCTCAACAATGCCGACATCAAAGTGTTGATGTTTGACAAGTGATGAGTCACTTCCCTTGTCCGGAGAGCGGCTCACACCTGCACGGGGAGATGATTACAGGTAGATCCGCCCGCCCCTAATTGTACGATAAATGCCGCTCTCAGCCCCCTAATGGCAGCTGGTCGGCGGCCGGCGACGCCAGACGGCCATTTGGCTGTCGCCCCGCACTCTTCTCCTGTTTTTCCTCCAGCGCCGCCGTGGCGATCATGATGATACGGTTAAGGACTATTCAAAGCAAAGAGGGCAAGACAAATTGCAATCTCAGCTTTAATGTGCCATGCACGAAAGAAAGAGAGACAGAGAGAAGGAGAGAAACCCAGAATGAGGCAAATAAGCCAATTTTATCTTGTTTGCGGTGGCCCGCGTGGCAGAGTTTTTGTTGACTTTTTATTTAGTTATTTATTTTATTCGTCGCTAAATGTCACTGTGAGACGTCATTGGCTCATGTTCACCGCTGCGTTGTTGTCTTCATGGCGCCACACTGCAGCAGAGCATACTTTTCATTTTTCTTTTGTTGAAAATGGGTAAATGTGTGTGTGTGTGTGTGTGTGTGTGTGTGTGTGTGTGTGTGTGTGTGTGTGTGGCGTTTACAACACACAATATCCAATTGATCCCGGCTTCACCGATAATGTCCCTCAATTGGTGGCATTGTCGTTGTCATCGGAGACGGGGCACGAGGAGGAGGCAGCCTTATCAGACGCTGGCGCTGATAACGACAAATGGATCAGAGAGAGAAAAGTGTCCATTGTGTGAACTAGCATTGTGGTGTTTTGCCATCCAGGGGCGGCCCCAGCAGCAGCAGCAGCAGCAGCAGCAGCAGTGTGCCGCACCGGGCCCCTCGTTCAGCATTAGCATTAGCATTAGCTCTGGCAAATCACCATTAATGAAGGCCCTGCTTTCATCCCCGGCTTCTCTGCTGGAGACAGTACATTTACTGTGGTGAGGGAGAGAAAGAGAGAGCATAATTTACTGTGGAGAGAGAGAGAGCGAGAGAGAGAGGGCATCATTTACTGTGGCGAGGGAGAGAGAGAGCGGGAGAGAGAGAGCATAATTTTCTGTGGAGAGAGAGAGAGAGAGAGAGAGAGTGAGCGAGAGGGCATCATTTACTGTGGCGAGGGAGAGAGAGAGAGGGAGAGAGAGAGCATAATTTTCTGTGGAGAGAGAGAGAGAGAGAGAGTGAGCGAGAGGGCATCATTTACTGTGGCAAGGGAGAGAGAGTGCAATATTTACTGTGGGGAGAGAGAGAGAGACAGAGAGAGTATCATTTA
Organism: Coryphaenoides rupestris; assembly: GCA_002895965.2. NCBI lineage: Eukaryota > Metazoa > Chordata > Actinopteri > Gadiformes > Macrouridae > Coryphaenoides > Coryphaenoides rupestris. Next base: position 601,407 of record PIJE02000029.1, read on the forward strand.
CTGCGGAGAGAGAAAGCATTATTTATGAGAGAGAGAGAGAGAAGAGAGAGATACTGCCCGCCCCCCCCCCCCCTGCACATCCCCGCTCGTAAAAAATGATTAAGGCGGCATTTGTCATGTGTTTATGACCAAGAGGCATTGCGTGATATGGAATGGCATCCGCGAGAGAGTCTATGGAGAGAGGCCCCGCGGCCCTCCTCCGGCCCGGCGCCGGCTGAAGGAGACTTCTGTGTGTGTGTGTGTGTGTGTGTGGCGTGTGTGTGTGTCTCTGTGGCATCGTCGTGTGTGTGTGTGTGTGTGTGTGTGAGAGCTGTCGTTGGCCGGGCCCTCGTGTCATCTGGTGTCCAGTCCTCCTCTCTCCCCTCCCCTCCCTCCCTCCCTCTCCCCCCCTCTCCCCCCGGTCGGGGTGAGGGGTGCGGGGGGGGAGTGGGGGTTGAGAAAACAGGTATTTGGCCACAAAGCTTCTGTCCTCTGCGTCGTAATCCGTCATGAGGGTTCGATACGTGACGTTTTATTGCCAATAATTCTGAGCGATGCCGCCGACGTCAGTAAAGAGAAGAGACGAGGGGGTCAAGAGAGGTGTGTTCCGTTTTGCGCGCCATGAGGCCTCGCTGGGGGACCTGGCTCCGGATTTACGGTGAAGTTGTTTTTCTCCGCGCTGCTCTCCTTGATAATGTGCACTGAGGTAAATTGGAGCCTCTTAAGCAGTTGTGTTGACCTTTCAGAAAACTCGTTTGTGTCTGTGAGTGTGTGTGTGTGTGTGTGTGTGTGTGTGTGTGTTCTCTTCCTGGTTCCTCGACTGGAACGGTGTAGCGTCATGGTGTGAGGGCTTTTATTAACTCTGTGTGTGTGTGTGTGTGTGTGTGTGTGTGTGTGTGTGTGTATGCACAACAAGTTTTATCTCATGTTATGTTTTGTTTTGTTTTTATGCTTTTGGATTATTCTGAAGAAGGACACAAATAACAGTGTTCTGTGTGTGGATCACCTGGACTTCACTTTAGTTGTTGCGTGCGTTACGGTTTAAGAAGAAAAGGTGTCACTTTCTTAAAATCCTTCTTAAAAGGCTCTCAGGATACCTGCTGCTGTGTCCTCTGTGTTTTAATGGGGGGGCAGCAGCAGCACATGCCTTTGCTTGGAGTTGGAGTTGTGTTGCAGGAGAAGGTGTGTGTAGTCATGAGAAACCACCTCTGTTCTCTCTCACTTTCCAAAATAGACACCCCCCTCTCCACACATACACACACGCATGCACACACACACACACACACATGCACACACACGCACACACTCATGCATGCACACACACACACACACACACACACACACACACACACACACATACATACACACACCAACACACATGCACGTACTCACATGCACGCACATGCACACACAGAAACACACACATAGGCACATGCACATTCACTTGCCCATTATGCCTGTAATACAACCCTAAACACACACGTCTTCTCTCTACGCCAGAGGTGGGCAAAACTACGCACCCGCGGCGCCCACATACGGCCCGTTGCGCTTGTTTAATCCGGCCACGCTCGTACAATACATTTAAATTTGTAGCATTCATTTTGCTGTTTTTTTTCTTCCTGCAATTGATTCCTTAATTGGTTCCACTAGATCAGAGGACACTAATATGCGGACCGTGGTCCAGGTCCAGACCCAGACTCCATCATATCCGGACCCGGACCTATAACCAATAAATTATTAAGTATTAATTTATTGGCATCTTTTCTAGCCTTTACAGCACTGGCTTAGCGGCCCAATCAGGTCACGTCATGTGACGCTACTCAGCCAATCAAATCGTTGCAGTCAGTGAGCGACTAGAAACAAACATACTCGCGGAGAGACGAGAGAAACAGTCGGAGTATATCGCGCTTTAAAAAGAGAAAGGTAATGAGAACAGAGCCTTTAATGAAGATTGGACAGACGTGTACATGTTTATTTTTCCCACGGACAGTTCAAAATCTGTATGTCTCATCTGTCCCGAGACTGTGGCTATTATTAAAAGCGGCAATGTGAAGCGCCACTACGAGACAAAACTGTGTTAACACCAAACATACCAAACCCGCCCAAATCCGAACTGAGGGCGCAGAAAATCAACGATTTGAGAGCCCAGTATGATCGATCCGCCAGAATTGACCGATGGACGGGGTTGTTAAGGAGAGCAGTAGCTGAAACCTTATTTGAGTGGAAACAAAAAGAAGAGTTTTGTGCTAAAATCAAGGAAATACCAACAGTATATCAGCACCATCAGCCACAAAGAAAAGGGAAATGTGAAGCCAGGAAGTGCCCAGCTGGATGGAGCCATTCATAAGACACCGTTTAGATGAGTCCACTGATGTGTCTGACGATGCTCAGCTGTTAGTTTATGTAAGGTTCTTCAATGAGGAGAAGAAAGAAAATAACATTTATTTATTATTAGAGCACATATTTATTATAATCTCTCTGGTTCAATAAATATTGTTATATTATTGAATTGTACTTCATTTAGAAGAAGATCTTTATTAATCCACACATATTGGTCACACAACACACAGCGGGAAGTGGCGGCCGCCAAACAGACATAGGGAGAGCATAAAGGCCACAACTGCAAACGTTCTTTCAAAGTTCTCCTTAAGATAAGATGATCGTTAATCCCAGATGGGAAATGGG
>PIJE02000029.1:605412-620412 GCA_002895965.2 Coryphaenoides rupestris
TTTTTTTGGGGAAAATTGGACTTCAATTTGAGAAGAGATCTTTATTAATCCACACATATTGGTCACACAACACACAGCGGGAAGTGGCGGCCGCCAAACAGACATAGGGAGAGCATAAAGGCCACAACTGCAAACGTTCTTTCAAAGTTCTCCTTAAGATAAGATGATCGTTAATCCCAGATGGGAAATGGGTTTTTTTCCACTACATAGCTTGCCTACTTCTACTTAAAGAGGAAGTGTCTGGCGTTGCTATTTTCCCTAATATAAGAGAATCCTGCTTCATACGCACGCTGTGAAAAACTGTGTGGGAGCTTCTCCACGGATGACGTCATTGGATGCGTCTTTTCCACCAATGACCGCCTCCCGTTGATGTTCTCCTGTCACAATCTCTCCTCCTGAACCCTGCCCCCCCCGCTCTCCCCAGGAGGATCTCTCTGCCCGAGTCGTTCCTGACGGCCGACATCATCCTCAGCACGCTGCAGAACGTGACGGAGGCTGGTGTGTGAACCCCAGGTCATCGAGAGAATCCGCCACGAGCTTGCCCCTTCATGGCCACCCGAGAACTCATCATGGCTGTGTGAAGGCCGAGGAAACCGACAGGTGATGGTGGTTGTTGTTGTGTTGTTGTTGTTTTGTTAGTGATGTTGCAGTTTTCAGTATTTATTTTTTGATGCCTTTTTGACAAAATTTTCCCCTAGGAAGAGTGACACGAAAGCAAAAAATGGCCTAAACCATCTCTCCTCTTGTGTTTTTTTTATTTATTTTTTAATGTAAACTCGCAAAAACGTACACTTGCATATTCCTGTTCAACCACCCATGTCTGCTAAATCACTGAATGATAATGAAGTGTGTAGTAAGAATTAATGCTAAAAAAAATCCTAAACAATTACAAAAGTTATAATCACACAAATATATCCTTACATTTGTATTTTTTGGTTTGCTATATAAATGTACAATTTATTCTGTGCAATTGCCTTGGGACAATCTCTCTCTTTGCGGGAATCCCGGGATAAAGGGTTCCGGTTTCTGCGGGAATCCCGGGATTTAAAAAGGGTCAGATTCGGGAATTCTGAAGCCAGGATGTGCTCAGCTGGATGGAGACATTCATAAGGCACCATGCATAGGTTTAGATGAGTCCACTGATGTGTCTGACGATGCTCAGCTGTTAGGTTCTTCAATGAGGAGAAGAAAGAAAATAACATTTATTTATTATTAGAGCACATATTCTGGTTACTCTGGTTCAATAAATATTGTTATATTGTTGAATTGTACTTCATTTCTGTGATTGAACTACATAGTGGCAGTGTTCATGGCCCGGCCCGTCTGTCAGTTTTAAAAAACAAATCTGGCCCTTGAGCCAAAATAATTGCCCACCCCTGCTCTACACCTTCCCTGCTGCCGAGCAGACAGACCGACACTTCAGATACTTAAGACAGGTGAGGGAGGGCGAAACAAGCCTATTACGATCCAGTGAGAGTCCCTCTCCAGAAGGCGATTGGTGTGTAAACTCCTCCAAACCATAATTCCCATAAACACAATGAGAAGTTTATGGAGTACCAAACCACCGGCTCCCAGGCAGAGAGGGAGAGAGGGAGAGCACACTCGTATGCTGAAGTCGGGCGAATGGCGGGATACATAATAATCACAGCGCTGCTTTTTTTTACTGCGCGGTCGCTCCCGTTGCTCTCCTCCGTGTTTTAAAGGCCCCCGACCGCGAGACACTGGGCCGACACCGGGCCCAGGTGTCTGCGTGGTGTCTGGCCGTTGGTTTAGCGTCTGTGGCGATACTTGTTGCCAGCGCTGGCACGAGTTAGCCCCTGTGTTGACGGCTTTCCCTGGGCCCGATTGAGGCATGTTGAAGCGGTGACGGAGGCCGGCCCCCCATCGGTGAGATAAAGCACTCTGATTGGCTGGCTGTTCAGCTCTGGAGAATCAGTGCAGGAGAAGAGAAACGGTGTGAGAGAGTGAGAAAAGCAGCAAACGACATCTTCTCATTGGAAGTAGCGACATTACGAACCCAGCTTAGCAGTGGTTGAAGTAACTCAAATCAGTACATGTACTCCGATTTATTTTCTGCTACTTCATACTTCACGACATTTATCTGAAAGCTTTAGTGACTAGATACTTTGCAGATCATCAATATGTCAATTAGGATATTATATCAATAAGGCAAGCTGCCCAGCTGTATGTAAAGTAAAATATATACAGTATATAAAATATCTCTTGACAATTTTTTGCATATCCCCAGTCCTCGGTCTTCTGGTTTCCCTTTTTGAATGACGAATACAGACTACTGCCACCTGCTGGTGTGGAGGCGCAGCACGTACCGTGTGCTAGTCCGCTGTTTGTGCCATACTCCTTGTGCTGTGTGGTCGAGTGCAAGTGGTTTTTGGCGCAGACAGACGTGGCCGACATGATGAGAGGCAACGCAACAGTTGTTTGACGTCCCATTTGGTGCGTCAGGGCCTTCAGCGTGGATGGCTCCCAAGCAACACTCACTTTCCCATGGTTGAGAGAGACCGTCCTACACACACACACACACACACACACACACACACACACACACACACAACACTCTCTCTTACACACACACCCTCTCACACACACAGGGTTCAGCGGCCTAATACAGGCCTTCAGCGGCACACCACGCCGCACTGCTTTCCCTGAGAGGGGCCGTGTGTACACAAGTAAAGCCGAAACAGATGGCACTCATAAAACCCTGTTGGATCACTTAGGGCCGGTTATTGAGTGTGTGTAGTCCAGATAATGAAAGGACAGTGTTGACATGCTATGCATAGCTCGTGGTCGTAGCATGTTGGGGGTGAGGGGGAGGGGGGTATGAGGGAGTGGGGGGGGGGGAAATGCCTGCTCAATGCACCGCAGGGTCGGGGGGGGGGGGGGGGCAAATGCCTACTCAATGCACCGCAGGGTCGGGGAGGAATAGGGGGAGGCCTTGCTCCCACATAATGAGGTCCTAAAGGGGGCGTGGCCCAACATTTAGTTCTGTCTTGTAACAGCAGACAGAATGACCAGCTTCCCATCTCTCGGTGTTCGGTGTAGAAATCTCAAAAACAATCAGACAACATTTAAATTACATTTACATTTAGGGCATTTGTGAGACGCTTTTATCCAAAGCGACTTAGAGTACATTTGTTGAAGGAGACAGCAATATATCACTGTGGTACATAAAGAACAGAGCAGGTTTCAAGCATTCATAATTGCAAGGTTAATAGAACGAGTTTCATAATTGCTAGGTTGTCTGCATAATAGCTGGGATAAGAGCAGACATGCCATTCTGAGTTTATTACCAACATCTGAGAACATACAACATGCTAAGCATTTACACCGTGCAAGGACTGCATTTTACTTTTTTTCGTAATTGCTAATTATATGACATTATGGCTGGTTCTATGTGGTTCTGGTGGAGGCCCGTAGACTGGACTTTAAATTGATCAATGAATGAATGCGCTCTGAATGGTCCAGAGTACCAAGAACTGGGGCTAAAACGCACGTTGTCTTCAATGACACTGATCATCGTGATCTTTGTGCCGTGCATCGTCGCAGTGTGGTGTGTGTGTGTGTGTGTGTGTGTGTGTGTGTGTGTGTGCCATTGTCGGTTTCCTGTGCTTATAAACAAATACGCGTGTCACATCCTGTCCAGCAGCCCGACACGTCTAATGAGATAAACAAATGAATTTAGCATTCATTCGCCACGCCGCGCTCCTGAAAGCTTGTTGTCTGAGCCATTGTTGAATTGTTATGAAACGGGAAGGGGGGGAGGGGGGGTGGTGGACGATAGGTGCTGCGATTGCGAGGCGACGTGATTGGCTGATGTTACATGTGTCCTTGATTACCCTCCGTCTGCTTTTATTCTAATAAGTAACGTTCTTTGTTGTCCCTCGGACAGCTAGACAGTCTGACACATGAGGAGAATAAATATTGCATGTGGGAGACATTAAGTTGTCATCCCGGGAGAGAGGAGAGAGAGAGAGAGAGAGAGAGGGGTGGGGTGGAGGGGAGAGGGAGAGAGAGAGAGAGAGGAAAGAACTCACTTCTCTCCTCTCCTCTCCTCTCTTCTCCTCTCTCCTCTCTCCTCTCCTCTCTCTCTCCTCTCTCCTCTTCTCCTCTCTCCTCTCTCCTCTCTCCCCCCTCCCCCACCCCACCACCCACCCCACCCACACCCCCCCACACCCTCTTTTTTTTCTTTTCCCAGTCAATTGCGATGAATGGCAGGGCAGCTCCCCCGCGAAGATACTTTTTTTTGGTGATGGGCGTCGCAGTCCCCAGGGTGAGTGTTAGCGTTTCCCCGCTGCCTTTTATTTATGTATTTATGTATGTATTTATATATTTATGTTTTTACCTTGGTGGGCCGTTATCCGCAACGCCGTCACTGGAGGTGAAAGACTGACAAATATGTATACATTTATATATATAAATATAAATATATTAAATATATAGATCTGTCCATGAGCTGAAAACAGCATATTTTTGCATCATCCCATCCAAGTCGAAGGTTTGGGGTTTTTTTTCCTCTGTGTTTAAATCAATGGATATGATAATGACTCCTCAGAAGGGGAGTTGCTTGCGCCTCCTCTTGAGGAGCAGCTCCAGAGCGCTGGTTTTCAGGCTGGATGAAGAGGAGGTGCTCCTCATTAAAGCTGCCCCCATGGAGTCGGTGCTCTGCTCCTCTCCACAGGAGCACCGGGAGCTGCACCAGAAATTGACAAAATTGCCACCGGTATTTGTGAGTGTGTGTGTGTGTGTGTGTGTGTGTGTGTGTGTGTTGTGTGTGTGTGTGTGTGTGTGTGTGTGTGTGTGTGTGTGTGTGTGTGTGTGTGTGTGTGTGTGTGTGTGTGTGTGTGTGTGTGTGCATTTATGTGTGTGTGTGTGTGTGTGTGTGTGTGTGTGTGTGTGTGTGTGTGTGTGTTCGCGCATGCATGTGTGTGTGTGCGTGTAAAGCCTCTCCATCCGGCCAGAGACAGCAGGGTGTCTCAGGGCTTCTCACCACTGGGATGCTGAGTCCCACAGAGAGCATGAGCTCATATACCTTCCACACACACACACCCACACACACACACACACACACACACACACACAATACAAGAATCTGTGTGTGCTGTGTGGTGTGGTGTGATAGTGTGTGTGTGTGTGTGTGTGTGTGTGTGTGTGTGTGTGTGTGTGTGTGTGTGTGTGTGTGTGCGTGGTTGTGTGTGTGTGTGTGTGTGGTGTGGTGTGTGTGTGTGTGTCGTGTGTGTGTGTGTGTGTGTGTTGTGTGTGTGTGTGTGGGGAGGCAGTGGGGGGACATATTGAAAAGTCTGATGGCAGCAGGCAGGAAGAACCTCCGGTGTCGCTCTGTGGGGGGCGCCCAGACAGAATGAATATCCTGCTGCACCCCTCCTCTGCCCCTGCTTGGTCCTCACTGTCCACTTCCCTGTAACCACCACCTCTTACAGAATCCAGGCCCGGACCGTCAGGGCAGGACAGGACAGACCCCGCTTTCCTGAGCACTCCTCTGTCCATCCCTGTATAGTGTATAGTATCCGTGCACCACCCAGGTGTAGGCTACTTCTTCTAGGGATTGCACCACCAGCTCCACGTCCGTCCACCATCTCCCCCTGCGATGGACGGACACACGGCCAACCGGGGCCCTCCGTCCATTCTCCTAAAAGGCCCCCACCCACTCCCTGGTTGTCCCCAGCTTGAGCTGCAGGTGGTGCAGACGATGCAGGTGATAAATAAAAAAAAACACACACACACCCAGTTGGTGCAGCTCATTGGCTCAGGTGACTGCACCTGTGCACACTAGGATTTCCTATTGTCCCCACCCACACCCCCCCCCCCCCACCCCCCCCCCCCCCCCCCCCCCCCCCCCCCCCCCCCCACCCACACCCTCTCCACCGCCTCCCTGAGTGGTTTAAGCAGATCAAAGCGTGGGGTAGCCCCAGGCAAGCGGAAACACAGGAATTATTCGCCCCTTCAGGATTCCCACTCACAGAAGACAAATAGATCGAGCTCCAGGCCCCTCCGTTCACCCTCAGGCGCCCCCACCCCCCCCGGTTTTGTTTTAGACTTTTCATTATTTCAACCTCCATATTGTGTTTTAAATTAGTCATCGTCAAAAGTGCCACGGGCGTCGAACGTTAAGCCTCGTGGAAAAAAAGGACAGAAAACAAAGTGGATGCGAGCGGGAGACTTGAATTAGCCGCAAAGTGGGGCCCGTGAGCGACGCATAACGAGCTAATGTGCTAATGTTTTTAGTTTACAGCCGAGAGGAGGGTTCCGGCGCGATGACAAACCGACGTCGGCCGCAATCCCCTCTGGATGTGTGGCGGCCGGGCGATGACAAACTGACGGCACCGCTCCCCTCTGGATGTGTGGCGGCCGCCGGCACCGCAGGGGGCCAGAGAGGGGTGCGGGGGGTGGGGGGGCACAAACAGGCCTTGTTCCACTTGTCTTACCGGAGCCTTTTAAGCCACATGCTGAATGATTAGCAGAAATAATGTCCTTGTCACCCTTAATCACATTAAAAGGTGGTTAACATTTAATTCTCTCACCCACTTGATATGCAAGAATTTCCACTAGATTTGCAGTGGAGGCCATTGGAATCCCATTATGAAAAGAATAAAAATTTCAGGCATCATTTGCTCAGGGAGAGATACTGAGAGGGGAAAGTGCTGAATCTTTCTATTAGCGGTGAGCAGTAGCGACCGGATGCTGGCAGCACAGGAACAGGAAACTCTCTGGCTGTCATAGGTCGTGATAGTTAGTAATACATTTAAAATCTAAAACCTTTTTTGTTTGATAACACACTGAAATGACTGAGGTTAAAATGTGTTGCAAAGAACAAGAGAATGTTTGTGTCATGTAAAGGGATATCATTCCATGTTTTCAATTTTATTAATCGACAAATGAGATATAGCAGACATAGTTTTGATCCGTGTTTGTACATCAAGACAATAAAAATAGTATGAGCATTTTAAGTCATGAAAGCAATCTATTCATCACTAGGATAAAACATCACAAGACTCTTTTTGAATGTCTTGTTTCTGTCCATGCTCCACCAAAGTCCAGTAGCCATTATTTAACATGACAGGAATCTTGTCATGACAAACGTTGATATTTTTCACCCAATTTGTACGCTCAGACCAAATGTTTCACAAATAATTGGAAGTGGCTTTGAAACAAATTGCACACACAAAAAAAACAAAACGTTGCCACAACCGGAAGATGAAGACGAAGACGCTGGCTGGCGCTGACAGAACGCAGCCTGGAGTCCGCGTTGACGAGGCATCAAAGCGGTTAAATTGGCGGAGCTTTGTTTGCCTGGGATGGGGGTGTCGCGTGTATTTTGTTCCGGCGCTTGTCACGGCCGGCCCCGTGTCACCCCCAGGTCCAGCACTGGGTCACCCCCCCGGGATGCCGTGGCGGGCCTCATTTGCCGTCCTGCACACTGTCGCCGTCACATTATTATTAAAATAATGCGTCAGGCCTGAAGAACCGCAAAAAAGGAGGGGGTCTCTTTGTTCCCCCTGCCGTTTGGTCAGTCAGTCGCCGGTCGAGTCTCTGTCACGTCTGCACCAATTACACTCCTGCAGGTACAATGGTGGTGTGTGGGGTGTTTGTGCGTGTGTGTTGTGTGTGTTGTGTGTGCATGTGTTTGTTGTGTTGTGTTGTGTGTGTGTGTGTGTGTTGTGTGTTGTGTGTGTGTTGGTGTGTGTGTGTGGTGTGTGTGTGTGTGTGTGTGATTATGAGGTTGTGTGTGTGTGTGTGTGTATGTAATGTATTGTGTGGTGTGTGTGTGTGTGTGTGTGTTGTGCTGTATGCATGCATGTGTGTGTGTGTAAAGCCTCTCCATCCGGCCAGAGACAGCAGGGTGTCTCAGGGCTTCTCACCACTGGGATGCTGAGTCCCACAGAGAGCATGAGCTCATATACTGTGTGTGTATGTGTATGTGATGTGTGTGTGTGTGTGTGTGTGTGTGTGTGTGTGTGTGAGTGTGTGCGTGTGTGTGTGTGTGTGTGTGTGTGTGTGTGTGTGTGTGTGTGTGTGTGTGTGTGTGTGTGTGTGTGTGTGTGTGTGTGGTGCGTGTGTGTGTGTGTCTGTGCTGTGTGTGCGTGCGTGTGTGTGGTGTGGTGTGTTGCGTGTGTGTGTGTGTGTGTGTGTTGCGTGGTGTGTGTGTGTGTGTGCTGTGTGTGTGTATGGCTCTGGGGTGCTGTGTGTGTGTGTGTGTGTGTGTTAGTTGGGGGGGAGGCAGTGGGGGGACATATTGAAAAGTCTGATGGCAGCAGGCAGGAAGAACCTCCGGTGTCGCTCTGTGGGGGGCGCCCAGACAGAATGAATATCCTGCTGCACCCCTCCTCTGCCCCTGCTTGGTCCTCACTGTCCACTTCCCTGTAACCACCACCTCTTACAGAATCCAGGCCCGGACCGTCAGGGCAGGACAGGACAGACCCCGCTTTCCTGAGCACTCCTCTGTCCATCCCTGTATAGTGTATAGTATCCGTGCACCACCCAGGTGTAGGCTTATAGGGATTGCACCACCAGCTCCACGTCCGTCCACCATCTCCCCCTGCGATGGACGGACACACGGCCAACCGGGGCCCTCCGTCCATTCTCCTAAAAGGCCCCCACCCACTCCCTGGTTGTCCCCAGCTTGAGCTGCAGGTGGTGCAGACGATGCAGGTGATAAATAAAAAAAAACACACACACACCCAGTTGGTGCAGCTCATTGGCTCAGGTGACTGCACCTGTGCACACTAGGATTTCCTATTGTCCCCACCCACACCCTCCACCCACACCCCCCACCCCCACCCACACCCTCTCCACCGCCTCCCTGAGTGGTTTAAGCAGATCAAAGCGTGGGGTAGCCCCAGGCAAGCGGAAACACAGGAATTATTCGCCCCTTCAGGATTCCCACTCACAGAAGACAAATAGATCGAGCTCCAGGCCCCTCCGTTCACCCTCAGGCGCCCCCCCCCCCGGTTTTGTTTTAGACTTTTCATTATTTCAACCTCCATATTGTGTTTTAAATTAGTCATCGTCAAAAGTGCCACGGGCGTCGAATGTTAAGCCTCGTGGAAAAAAAGGACAGAAAACAAAGTGAGATGCGAGCGGGAGACTTGAATTAGCCGCAAAGTGGGGCCGTGAGCGACGCATAACGAGCTAATGTGCTAATGTGTTTTTAGTCTTACAGCCGAGAGGAGGTTCCGGCGCGATGACAAACCGACGTCGGCCGCAATCCCCTCTGGATGTGTGGCGGCCGTGGGCACCGCGGGGCGATGGTGGGGGGGGGGGGGGGGAAGCACAAACAGGCTTGTTCCACTTGTCTTACCGAGCCTTTTAAGCCACATGCTGAATGATTAGCAGAAAAAATGTCTTGTCACCCTTAATCACATTAAAAGGTGGTTAACATTTAATTCTCTCACCCACTTGATATGCAAGAATTTCCACTAGATTTGCAGTGGAGGCCATTGGAATCCCATTATGAAAAGAATAAAATTTCAGGCATCATTTGCCTCAGGGAGAGATACTGAGAGGGGAAAGTGCTGAATCTTTCTATTAGCGGTGAGCAGTAGCGACCGGATGCTGGCAGCACAGGAACAGGAAACTCTCTGGCTTTCATAGGTCGTGATAGTTAGTAATACATTTAAAATCTAAAAACCTTTTTTGTTTGATAACACTTGAAATGACTGAGGTTAAAAATGTGTTGCCAAAGAAAAGAGAATGTTTGTGTCCATGTAAAGGGATATCATTCCATGTTTTCAATTTTATTAATCGACAAATGAGATATAGCAGACATAGTTTTGATCCGTGTTTGTACATCAAGACAATAAAAATAGTATGAGCATTTTAAGTCATGAAAGCAATCTATTCATCACTAGGATAAAACATCACAAGACTCTTTTTGAATGTCTTGTTTCTGTCCATGCTCCACCAAAGTCCAGTAGCCATTATTTAACATGACAGGAATCTTGTCATGACAAACGTTGATATTTTTCACCCAATTTGTACGCTCAGACCAAATGTTTCACAAATAATTGGAAGTGGCTTTGAAACAAATTGCACACACAAAAAAAACAAAACGTTGCCACAACCGGAAGATGAAGACGAAGACGCTGGCTGGCGCTGACAGAACGCAGCCTGGAGTCCGCGTTGACGAGGCATCAAAGCGGTTAAATTGGCGGAGCCTTTGTTTGCCATGGGATGGGGTGTGCGTGTATTTTGTTCCGGCGCCTTGTCCACGGCCGGCCCCGTGTCACCCCCAGGTCCAGCACTGGGTCACCCCCCCGGGATGCCGTGGCGGGCCTCATTTGCCGTCCTGCACACTGTCGCCGTCACATTATTATTAAAATAATGCGTCAGGCCTGAAGAACCGCAAAAAAGGAGGGGGTCTCTTTGTTCCCCCTGCCGTTTGGTCAGTCAGTCGCCGGTCGAGTCTCTGTCACGTCTGCACCAATTACACTCCTGCAGGTACAATGGTGGTGTGGGGGGGGGGGGGCGCAGCCGCTGGTAGGCTGGTGGTGGAGGTGGAGCTGGTGGTGGTGAGATTGGACTAGTGAGGGTTCTGGTGGAGGTGGTTTGATGGAGGTGGTGGGGGGGGGGGGGGGATTGGAGTGGTGGTGGGGGGTAGTGAGGGTTCTGGTGGCAGGTGGTAGTGGTAGTGGATACAGGTGGTTGTGGTGGTGTTGGTGGGGGGGGGGGGGGGGGGGTCAGGTGGTGTGCTGGTGGTGGTGGGATCGTCGTAGTGAGGGTTCTGGTGGAGGTGGTGGTGGTGGTGGTGGTGATGGAGGTGAGGGGTATAGGAGGGGTGGTGGAGTAAGGGAGGGGTAGTGGGGGTTCTGTTGGAGGTGGTGGGGATGGAGACGGTGGTGGTGGAGGTTGTTGGGGGGGTGATGTGATGGAGGGCTGGTGGAGGTTGTGTGGGGGTTGTGGAAGGAAGTGGGTGGAGGTGGTGGTGGACGGAGGTGGTCTTGGCCGTCGCTCCCCATCTAGACTTTCAATCGGTTATGATACAGACCTTTGTCATTTTATGTTTGCTTGCTTACCAATTTACATGTACACGTTAAGCTTATGATATTTGTGGAGTCTTGCTGCCCATTCCTGTGTGTCGTATCTATTTAATGGATAATTCGTTTTTAACGTTTTACTATGGATGCGGTCATGGTATTCGTGCGCCTCAGGTGGTGGATGTGGGAAGGTGTGGGGAGGATAGTGGTGTGGAGGTGGTGGAGGTTGTGTGGGTTATGGAGAGATAGTTGGGGTGGAGTGGTGGTGGTGTGGGAGGTTGTGGGAGGATAGTGGTGATGGAGGTGTTGGGGGTGGAGGGAGGGGTAGTTGGGGTTGTGGAGGTTGAGGTGAGGGTGGTGGAGGTGGCGGGTGTGTAGGTGGAGGTGGTGGGTGGGGTGAGTGATTTGTGAACCATTATCCAGCCACCCGGGGAGAACGTGATACCTGAGGAATGCTAATAACGCTCCAGCGACTGAACGCCAAAAACACTTCTTATCTCTGGGAACGTTTCTGTTTGCCGGCCGCCCATCTCCTCCGCTACCATCGCTTCATTTTAGCCTAAATGTGATACCTTGGATGGTGTGTGTGCATGCGTGTGTTTGTGTATGTGTGTGTGTGTGTGTGTGTGTGTGTGTGTGTGTGTGTGAGATTGGTTGTCATTTATGACATGGTGACCCCCTTATCACCGTGGTTGTCATATTGTATACTTTCTATGCGTATTGCAAACAGCTTGTCAAATAAATCGGAGCATATCATAAAAATTTTCATAAACGCCCGCCATTTTAGTTTCCATTTGGCTGCTGGTGCGCTTCCTCCTCCCCTCTTCTCCTCATCATCCGCGTTGAACTAATATCATCAAGGTGAAAATAAAATGGGCGATACGATTCGCCCGCCCGCGATCGTGTATTGATTGCCCTCGTCCTGCATGGGCTATCAATCCATCAGGTGACATCGTTATTGGACGAGATGTGTGCTATTGATGTGCGTCGCGGTCGCGCCCCCCCCCCTCCCCCTCGCTTGGTGATTTCTATTCCCTCTGCATTAACAGGGAACTAGGATTACAGATAATGGTGGCACACCTTCTTAGAATCCGTCCCGCCGATGGGTGAGGAGGAGGAGGAGGAGGAGGAGGAGGGTTAGCGGCCTGCTGTGAGAACCGGGGCTCGAGTGACGTTCCTCTTTGACAAAAACCTGAATCCCCGAATCCTAGCCTGAAAGCATGCGAGGCCCTAATCTCATAATTGCCCCGAGCACCTCCCCTCATTATTGTTCTGCTTGTTCTGACGGAGAGTTAGCATTAAGCGTGAGGATATCTTTGTCCTGCCGTGGAGGTGTGTTTTTTAGGGCGGGGGCGGATTAGAACCACCACCACCCCCAAACAGCCATGGGAAATGACGAAGGTGTTCACAAGGGTATAGTGTGGTCGTCCTTACTTTGTCTTTTCATGAAATTGTTGTTGGACTCACAAAACAACACGAAAATGCATATGAAAGTCTTGCAACTTGTGCAGTTTACTTGTAGGAACTACGGCTATTTTTTTGTGATGATGGATCTCGTGAAGAAATCAAAAAGAAAGAAGAAATCAATCAATTTAATCAAATTGCTTCCCGGGCCGGATTGCATCGGCTTGCAAAGAGTTCAAAGAAAAACTACTCACTGTAAATATGAGGTTGGAAGATACTCTATTACAATCCCAAAACATATAATGTGATCAAATATATATATAGCCTAAAATTGTCCTTTCTTCAGTGCTAAAATGGCGGTCTGCAGAACTTTGTTAGTTTCAAAGTTTCCCCGCGGAAAGTGAAAGTGAAACTCTGTGTGGCGGAGGGGCAGCAGCACTCGAACGCAACCCCCCCCCCCCCCCCCCCGCCGCGCAACAGTAAACACTCACACGTCCCTGCGACGCGCTCATGAATATGCACGCAGGGACAAGATAACACACACACACACACACACACACACACACACACACACACACACACACGCACACACACACGCACACACACACGTCAGGGGCCCGTCACTCACAATCCTTGCCTGTAGTTCCTGTGCTGCTCGTTTGTTTGTTTATTTATTTGTTTGTTTGTGTTTGTTTGTTTGTTTATCTCAGGTTGGTGAAAATCGAGGAGTGGGTGGACCGGCCCGTTCGGCATGGTGGGGGTGGGGGTGGGGGGGAGGGGGCGGAGTCTAGAGAGGACTGCAGCCAGATGAGGATGCGGTGGCGGTGGTGGTGATGGTGGCGGTGGTGGTGGTGGTGGCACCAGACTCAGGTTAATTAACATTCAGTCTCCCCGCACACACACACACACACACACTTTATTATCAACTGTGTCCGCCACGCACTCCTTTAATTGCACGCGCTGATAGAATAATAAATGGCGGAGTAATTACCATCATAAAGCAAAGGATCCCTCTCTTTACGGAACAACTCAGTCAAAGGGCTTTCCTCTAAATTAAGTTTTTAACTGTCATCTGTCATCCGCAGGTATAATTATAACTCGGTCATTTTGGGAGCATTGTTCCTGTGAAGACCTTGATGGAGAGAAGGAAATTGTGACAGCACATTCTTTCTGCCCCTCTCTCTCTCTCTCTCTCTCTCTCGCTCTCTCTCTCTCTCTTAATCTTTCTCGCTTTCTCCGTCTCTCTCTCTCCATCTCTCTTCTTCTTCTCTCTTCCTATCTCTCTTTCCCCTCTCTCTCACTCCATCTCTCTCCCTCTCCTTTCCACTCTCTCCCCATCTCGTTCTCTCTCTCCCCTCTTTCTCTCCTCGTCTCTCCATCTTCCTCCCCCCTCTCGCTCTCTCACGGAGCAACACGGTGAATTCTTAAAGAGGGCTCGGTGAGTGTGCGGGCCGATTAATCAACGCACCGCGGGGACACTTGAATGTCCTCAGTGCAAACAAAGTGAATCATTGTATTTGTTTGATGAGTTCATATTGCCGGTGAACGGCGGCGCCAAGACTTTACGAAACAAGGTTACAAAGTGCTTCATAGGCATGAATCAGAACAATAATACACAAATAAGCATTCAAAATTCAAAGGTAAAATATGCATATATAACATTGGCATGTTGGCATCTTTAAAAAGAATCAGATGGCATCTGAATTAGCCTCAAGTCCTCTGTGAGGTTCAGTGGCCTCCATAGCGGCGGCTCCCTTAGTTTGGAGCCAGGACTCTGGAGCAGTCAGAGTCCAGGGCCCAACCAGAGGCCCAGAGGTTCGCATGCAGCATCCAGAGGCTGTATCCGGGGTTAAAAGATCTGAGACATGGATGTCTGCCGATGGTACAATGCTTCCAGCTTCTCTTCTGGGAACTAAATCATTGTTTCCCCTCCCCTCTGTGTCATAATCAGTGTGTTGAGGTCGACCATCACGGTGAGACCCTCTGCTGACCCTCCGCCCTGCAGCCGGACGACCAGATGACATCTGGGCTTGGACCGGACACTCGGGTGTACCGTGTGTACCGCGCATGATACACACCACACACAGAACACACACTCACACACACACACACACACACACACACACACACACACACACACACACGCGCGCACATACAGTGTTCCACCCTGCTGGCACCTCCACTGATATCGCACACACTTTCAACTTTGTCATGGCTGAGCGTTAGCGAGTTATTACAGTCCAAGGATAACTTCAATTACTACCAGAGCTGCTCAACAGTGACAGGGTGGGGGGGGGGGGGGGGGCACGGTGGGGGTTGCGGGTGGCGTGGGCTGGTGGTGGTGGTTGGTGGGGGTTGGGGAGGGGGGGGACTACATTGATTGAGGAGGGCAACAATTGATTTTGCCCATTACGTCCATGAGAATGTTTCCATCCGGCGTAGATCTGCCTGGTCCCCTCCTGCCCGGGGAGATAAGGGCTCTTTGCATTGTGGCTGCTTAATCTGTGTGACGGGTGGGCTGTCTGCGCCCAAATTGATGCCGCATTTCATTCGCCCGTTTGTGAAGCTAGCACCCCCCCACCCTCCTGTG
>PIJE02000029.1:625412-682004 GCA_002895965.2 Coryphaenoides rupestris
GTATAGGAATATCACATTATTTGTAATCATATCTTCTTAAGCCAAGCCTGCCGCTCCAGATGGCTGCTTTCAAGTGCAAATGAAGCAGCGAGGCACGTCTCGCTTAATACATACTCAGGAATCACAAATAGCCATTGATTTGGTCCCCGACGGCCTGCCTCTCCAGGCCCTGTTCCTGGAGGTATTGAGTGTGGATTAAATGGTCTCCTGAGCCTCTGTCGCGAGAACATTGATTCTTCTAATTAATTGCATGCTGGGCGAGAGGCAGAATGCATGTCCATATTAGCACATCAAGTCAATTATTTTAAGTTTTGCAGCGACGGGGAAATAATGGGGCCCCACATGTTGTATTCAAAAGAAAAGTTGGGAGCTGACTTTACTTCAGGAGTGTGATGGCTTGTTTTTTTTACGTATAAAACTTCACAGGAATTCTGCTTTGAACACAACACATGCATGTGTGTGTGTGCGCCTCTTTGTGCGTTTGTTAAGTGTTAAGAGTTGATGTGCAGAAATATCTTCTCAGTAAATATGTTTTAGATTTAATAACAGTATCAGAGATCTTCATATATTACTGTCTTTTCCTTTTGTTATTGAGAGAGCAGAGTTAGTTTTCTTTGATACGAATATTTGATACGAATATTATATGTGCAACAAAATGTATGTAAAATATGCAGAAGTAATATGATCTTCAATTTAATTATTCTCTTCTAGGCAGCAGACAAGGCCATCAGACTTTTTCAAATGTGACAATGCCGATGCCCCAAAGAGAAAGTCAATTATAACATAATTATTCATTTTAAATACAGAGTTAACTCTCTGGTGGCACCATCTTAGCATAAATGGACAGGCCTACCTACTGGAGGACAGTCCTATCTACTGGTCCCCCAGAACCCCCCCTCTCATCACTGGTCACAGCACATCTAGGACAGTCCTCCTATCTACTGGTCTTTTCTGTCCCGTAGCATCGAACCACCTCTCTCTCTCTCTTTCTCTCTTCTTCTCCCAGGGCAGAGGAGATCCACTAAACCCCCTGACAGCTCTGCTATTTAAGACCAGGAGCGAGCTGCCCCCGACTGCAGCAGTGAGAAGAAGAATGGTATTACCCTCCTGATACTTCATTAATCTCCATCACGCCTGCCAGGCCCCGACACCGCTGACAGCGTTGACAAAGCCGCCCCCTGCGTACAGATAATGCATGTTTTACAGTAGCCCAGATGTCTACACTCAATAAAACATTTGACAAAACCAGGCCGTGTGTGTTCTGGGATGTCTGTATTGAGTGGCCTGGCGGCGTGCGGACACCGATAGGACTCCTGGCCGGCCGCTGATTAGGAGAATCAAAAAGAGTCAGGTGACAGCGGGGATGTCGGGTGGGGGTGAGGGCGGTGGGGACGGCGGCTATCTGGGGAGATGGATGTGAGACACTGATAGGTCTATACAGGAATGAAATAATCAGCAGGAATATTGGTTATGAATTATGTTTGAATTAACCTTTCGGGGGGTTTCGCTCTTGATTGATGAATATTTTTAGGGGAGGTGGAAATGTAAAAAGATACAAAATATATTTATTTTACTGAGACGGTCAAGGGTCTGTCTGTTTATTCCACCACTAACCAAATATAAAGAAATGTTTATGCAAAAAATGTTTTCACAAAGTCATTTTTACATGATATTTCTGTATTGCTAGAAAACGGAAGTTCACACAATCCACAGAGAACGAGTCCTAGGTGGGTGCTGGAGTGTGTGTGTGTGTGTGTGTGCACGTCCCCCCTATATTTTGTGTGTAAGTGTTTTCAAAGCATTTATGCTGATGAAATTGTATAGCTGGTGCTGCCTGTGCTGCTACAAACTTAGATTGTCTTCTCGGTGGTAGCCTCCACACATCGCTGAAGATCAGCTCTCCCCGGCTGAATATCTTAATGCTGCACGGAACAAAATGGCCTTTTCATCGGGAACAAAAAGATTGAATAAAAATGGTTATTTGCCGAGGATGGCATTGCATATACAAGTTTGAGCAAACGTGTTTATGGTGCGGCCCCCTTTTGCAGCTCCTGGAAGAAAGCAGTGCAGAGCAAAGCATGGTGTTATAGGGTGTATGGAAATAAAGTGAGATTATAGTCTTCAGGCTCCAGGGGGGAAAATAAGATTAAGCACTTTGTGTTGGATTATGTTCATTGCTTAAGATGAAAGAAATAATAAAGACTTCAACCATCAACACGGAGCAGACTTTATTCCGACACTAACCGTTGATTTCGGTTGCACTTATACGTATAGAAGCACCGGTCTTCCGTTTATGTGGTGCCGCACTCAATAGATAAGCACTCTGTCCCGGCGAACACAACAGGGGCGGGGACCTCGGTCTGCGATCACGCAATCATACAGCACGCCGAATTCCATGGGACCACTTGAATGTTTTCGTCTGACTGCAGGGCTAATTGAAACCATACAGATTCTATTGGGAGCACAATGGAGTCTCGAGACAAGACACGTCTCAGAGCCATGTTGTTGTTGTTGTTGGTAAACCCAAGTCAAACCACCGGCGTCTTCGCTGCAAGATTTATCATCCGGACCCGCAGTTCGGAGAAGACAAAGCCGGGGAGTGAGAAGTTGTTCTCGGTGGTCAGGGATTGACTAGGGCGTCGTATTGTTTTTCATACAGTGACACTAAATCGTTTTGGGGTTTTTTTCATTTCAGGGAAGAAAAACAGAAATAAATTGTGTAAAAGTCCGTAAACACCAGAGACTTGAGTTGTCTGGTGTTTCTTCCCGTTTAAGAGTAGTCATGCTGTGGTCATGCCGTTGCTAACCCCGTTGCTATTGGCTAGATTACCAACTAGCTTTAGCGAATGAGACCAAACTAATGAATAGATCGTCCCTTTTTGAATGTGATTATCTGTTCCTTTGCTACCAACAACTTAAAACAATCTATTGTCAAGAAGGAAACTTTGCTGGCTCGGGCCTTAATGTTCTATGACGAGATAATGAGCATTCAGCATAATGAGACAAAAGTTGTACTTCCTTAATAACTGACTCATGCTCGGTTAAAACGCTCCGCTGGAACAATCGCTGTGACAATGTCATCAATCAAGTGGTGCCATCGCAGCCCGAGGAAACCGCAATGGCACTCGACCAAGGTCCTTCTGAAGTGCCCGGAGTACAGTACAATAGAGCCGCTGTTGTAAATCACATGAGACACACAACAATGTACAACTGAGAATGTGTTGCAGTGAATAAACATTTAAAGCACCGGCAATTTCTCTAAATAATAACTGTGTACAGATGGCCCGCGGGGGGAAGTTCCAGGTTCCTGTCACGGAACCATTGGGCCCCAGCAATATGTCGAACACATTCCTCTTCCTATTTTGGATTTACATTTATAGTTATAGTAATTGGTGCTGTGTAAATAGCCTCAGCAACAATAGATGCACTGTACATGTCTCGGATGTGAATAGCTCAACCAGAATAGCACTAGGCGTTTGTTCGTTTATGTAGAGAGGCAGTCTTGCACCACACCACCACCGTGTTACTGAGTTACAGTAAAGACTTCACCCCAGTGACTTATTGCTTTGGCTCTCGGGCATAAGAGACCGGGTACCAGCGGCGTGTTGACAGAAGCTAAAAAACGCAGGCGGGCTTATAGACGAGGAATCATCTCCACGATAGATTTATGGAAGAAGCACTGCAAGCGAGCTGACGAGGTGTTTTATTGACGGCTGCGGCTCGCAGGTATCCTTAATACAGATGTTGTGTGTTCCATCCCTGAAGAGATTGTCAACAGAACGACGACTTTTGACCCCGATGCTACACTTCTCCGCCGTGTGCACACACACACGCACGCACACGCAGACACACACACACACGCCGCACCACCGGTGTTTGTTCTAGCGGGGGGGTAAACATGTTGTCAGGTGCACAGATTTCACATTCCCTCCACTCCGCTCACCCCTGCACCCCTTTTTCAATTTTCTCTCTCTCTCTCTCTCCCTCTCTATTTCTCTTTTCACTGGGCTTTTCGCAGGGGTGCCGCCATGCAGGGCGTGGGGGTCACTGTCCATCGCAGCCGGGGCCCGCCCGAAAACAAACTGTCAGTATGTTAATATGACACCCGGTGTGCTATTACAGTATATTAGATACACTCCGCTCTGCAGTCCCTGCTACATTCTCTGTCTCTCTGTGCGCCACGGTGACGACAACTCACATTGCTCACTTTGCAGCCCGAGCCATGCATATACCTCCAGGCTACTTGTCAGTCATTTAAATAAAATGTGATTTATAATAATTTCTTTTTTTTAAAGCGAGTGATATCGTAGGGCATGTGCGTGGTACTGACGGCACTTACACAAAGGGTAAAACATTGTTGTATATGGTATATACTGTATATATATATATATACAGTATACAGTATATATATATATATATATATATATATATATACCTTGTGTCCTCCTTGGAGACGAATGAATGACAAAGTCTCTCCATAGGAAACTCCAGTGGACTCGCCACGGGTCCCTGCTGCAAGTGGCCTACAGAAGGTCAGTCAATACCACCTTACCCCCCCCCCCCCTTCCCTCCCCACCACCACCACCCGCCTGGTACTATAGGTGGAGGAGAAAAGCGACCACTTACACTTAAAGGCATCGCAAAGACAAATACTCAGGCAATTATGTAGCGCGTGTGCTGGGCCGCTGTGTCCTCCTGGATGTTGGGCTCGGTGGCCGCTATTAGGACATTTTACTTTTCTCCCTTTAACTTGGAGGTCTTTGTTGAAACTGCTGATGAGTTCCCAAGGGCTGCCTGGCACAAGAGAGAGAGAGAAAGAGAGAAAGAGGAAGAGAGAGCGAGAGAAAGCAGCGGTGGCGGACGGAGCCGGGAGGTTTTTCTAAGGTGGTTTCCATTGGCCTGTGTTTACTTGACACTTGGATTGACAGCAGAGTGATTGGAAATATCCACCATTCACTGCTGAGGCCCCTGAGTGCAGGGAAAGTGCTTTTGTAGTCTGGCTATAATGGGCCAAGTTTGAATTGAAGGTTGAGAGAAATAGCCTCACTTGGGCACGGTATGAGGAACTGACACACCGCAAATAGTACTCACAAGCTAGCCGCCGCCGCCACTACTGCAGATAGCATCGTGTGACACAGTGCAGATACAACGTGCTGTTGGATCTCATTTCAATGTCGGTTTTTTTGTGCCGCTGTGTTTGTACGAGATCAGATGGATACAAAAATATAACACGTGTCAACAACTGTTTACAGGAACTTAATTGCCAAACAAATAGGCCTACAAGTGAAACATGGGAATAGAAAATGTGCATCTATGTGCTACAAAATTGTTAAACAAAAATAAACACATTATTTATACGCAATACTGTATAAATATACACAATTTATATGCAATAGCATATAAATAATGGCATAGATGATAAATTCACATCTTATTTATGTCTATGTTGTTTTCATTAAGGAGATTGTGTGGTAATAAAAATGCATGTGATTCATAGACGAATCAGAAGAGTGGGTCAAATACTAAAATACTACTAAGTAAATATACATAGTGGAAAATAGACAGGTAAAGCAGTAGCACAACTGCAATGAACAGGTATAGTGATACAAGCACAACACTGATTACTGATGGACACTAATATGGATGGGTTGTCCTCTTCATGCACACATAAGTACAGTATATAATAAGTCCAAACCAATGTGTGTATTCAAGCAAAGGGGTTGGGGATTAAAAGAAAAATACAATTTAGTGCACACAGTACATGCAGTATGTCATACTACACACTGACTTGGACGCGGTTACGAATGAATAATAATAATAATATAATAATAATAATAATATAATAATATGATAATAATAATAATAATATGCTACACACGGCGCATGACACAACAGCGGCCATCAGCCAATCACGTCGGGGGAAGAAGATCCGCGGGATTTCCTGTGTGACGTCACCAACACTGCCCCGCGTCAACGCGTCAACACACACACACACAGGCCCCACCCTTTGTGTTGCCCGCCGCCCGTCAATCAAAACAGAAGAAGAAGAAGAAGAAGAAGAAGAAAAACAAACGTTAGCCCATATTAACGTCTATCAATCTAAATGTACGGCGCGCTATGAGGAGCTCGATGGCCCGGCGGCTTTTACTCCCCTTGCCATGACTGGTACGGTTCCCCCGCCCGCCCCCAGTACCCTTGTTTATTGGGGGTTCCCCTCCTTTGGTCCCCCTTAATTTTTTTTGAAGTTGAGAAAGGCTTTTGGAATAGTATGCCGGGGTAATTGGGGCTGGGCCGCGGGCGTTCCGCTCTCCCCGCTAATGGTTTGTTGTTGGGGTCCCGCGCCGCGGGCCAAATTTCCATAAATTATAGCATTACAACCTCACAGCTCTCACACACACACACACACACACGCGCCCACACACACACACACACACACACCACACACACACACACACACACACATCTCATGTCTCATGTCTCTTCTCTGCACAGTTTGAGATCGTCTCCCAGCACCTGGTGTTCGCCAACTGCATCCCCCTCATCCTCAAGTTCTTCAACCAGAACATCATGTCCTACATCAGCGCCAAGAACAGGTAGGGGACCCGTTGCCCCGTTACCCTGTTACCTGTTACCCTGTATCCCTGAATCCCTGTTACCCCATTACCTGTTACCCTGTTACCTGTTACCCTGCCTCATAACATGCAGGATCGAGAGAAGATTGAGACACCAGAGTATTGTTATTATTATTATTATTATTCCAATAACCCTGATGAATGTACCGCCATGAAGTGTAAAGTGATCGCATTCTGTGTGTTCTGTGTGTGTGTGTGTGTGTGTGTGTGTGTGTGTGTGTGTTGGTGTGTGTTGGTGTGTGTTGCTGTGTTGTGTGTGTGTGTGTGTTGTGTGTTGTGTTTGTGTGTGTGTGTGTGTTGTTGTGTGTTGTTGTTGTGTTTGTGGGTGTTGTGTCTGAGTGTATTCCACGAGAGACCAGGCTGAACACTTACAACCAAGGTAAGTGTGTGTGTGTGTGTGTGTGTGTGTGTGTGTGTGTGTGTGTGTCTGGTGTCCATGCATAGACCCACCACATCCCATCTCACATGCGCACTACAACACCCATATGTGTTGCGTCTGTGTTCTTGTGCGTGTGTGTGTGCATGAATGTGTTATGTGTGTGTGTGTGTGTGTGTGTGTGTGTGCTGTTTGTGTGTGTGTGTGTGTGTGTGTGTGTGTGTGTGTGTGTGTGTGCGCGTGTGTGTGTGTGTGTGTGTGTGTGTGTGTGTGTGTGTGTGTGTGTTTGTGTGTGTGTGTGTGTGTGTGTGTGTGTGTGTGTGTGTGTGTGTGTGTGTGTGTGTGCGACAACAACCAGTTCTGCTGGAGGAACCTCTTCTCCTGCATCAGCCTGCTGAGGATCCTCAACAAGCTGACCAAGTGGAAACACTCCCGGACCATGGTGAGGACCACGCACCACCCCCGCGCAGCCCTTACCAGTTGGTACGGTCCACCGGTCGTCTGATCTGGGTGGACACTCCCACTTCTGATGATGTCACTTCGTTACGACGAGAATTTTAGTCACGTGACAATGTTGAAACGGCTTGTCGTGGCGGTTAGGAGCCCTTTAAGTAGTGCAATATTAAAATATGATCTCCTTGAAGCCATGGCTTGGGTACAAATAACTTTCTTTTGGTAAAATGCATGTAAAAGTGTTTTTTCTTTATGTGTAACTTTGCTTGGTGTCTTTTCTTTAATCCGCTTTAATGTCATTTAAAGAATGATTTGTCGTTCAATCGTTTTCTTGGTTTATTGCGAATGGAACACAAGTTTAACACACAAGTTTAAGTATCTATAATCTTGGCAAAACCATGCAAAATTTACGTGATAATCATTGACTCTGCTTAACATTAAAAATTATCCCGATATTAATTTGCTCCATCAAAAGACTCGCTCACAAGGATCAAACGAAACGCGCCAGCCCGGGTGGGTGCCTCCGTCTGGCTGCGCTGCCTTCCTCGCTATCCTCGCCGATACCTCACTTTCAATACTCCCTACCTTCACCACCTAAAAAACACAAAACCTTCCTCTCTCATCGTGTTAGGACAGTCCTATCTACTGGTCCCCCAGAACCCCCCCTCTCATCACTGGTCACAGCACATCTAGGACAGTCCTCCTATCTACTGGTCTTTTCTGTCCCGTAGCATCGAACCACCTCTCTCTCTCTCTTTCTCTCTTCTTCTCCCAGGGCAGAGGAGATCCACTAAACCCCCTGACAGCTCTGCTATTTAAGACCAGGAGCGAGCTGCCCCCGACTGCAGCAGTGAGAAGAAGAATGGTATTACCCTCCTGATACTTCATTAATCTCCATCACGCCTGCCAGGCCCCGACACCGCTGACAGCGTTGACAAAGCCGCCCCCTGCGTACAGATAATGCATGTTTTACAGTAGCCCAGATGTCTACACTCAATAAAACATTTGACAAAACCAGGCCGTGTGTGTTCTGGGATGTCTGTATTGAGTGGCCGGGCGGCGTGCGGTCGCCGATAGGACTCCTGGCCGGCCGCTGATTAGGAGAATCAAAAAGAGTCAGGTGACAGCGGGAATGTCGGGTGGGGGTGAGGGCGGTGGGGACGGCGGCTATCTGGGGAGATGGATGTGAGACACTGATAGGTCTATACAGGAATGAAATAATCAGCAGGAATATTGGTTATGAATTATGTTTGAATTAACCTTTCGGGGGGTTTCGCTCTTGATTGATGAATATTTTTAGGGGAGGTGGAAATGTAAAAAGATACAAAATATATTTATTTTACTGAGACGGTCAAGGGTCTGTCTGTTTATTCCACCACTAACCAAATATAAAGAAATGTTTATGCAAAAAATGTTTTCACAAAGTCATTTTTACATGATATTTCTGTATTGCTAGAAAACGGAAGTTCACACAATCCACAGAGAACGAGTCCTAGCTGGGTGCTGGAGTTGAGTTGTATGTGTATTCGTGTGTGTGCACGCGTGCATGTGCACATGTATTTTCATTCCACCATGAGACGCACGTGAGTCCTTCAGCGGGCGCGTTGCTGTCGCTGTTGCTGTTTGTGTGTTGGCTGCGTGTATTTGCTCGTGCATCTCGTGCCTCCCTCCGTCCTCCCCTATATTCTCCTTGTATGTGAAGTAGTGAGTTGTTTAATACGATTACGATACGTGGATGCTTATTTATGGCTATCGCAGGAAGCTGATAGGCGTAGGTAATATGCATAGCGCACTATGGTTGGACTGCATCTCTAAAACTAAAGAAGCCATCTTAAATGTCATATCTCACACATATCTTACAGAAGGGTGGGCAGAAGGCGGATGAGGTGAGGCGACTCCAAGACGACAATCGTTGGTGAGATGAGTCCTGACTATTCCTCTCCCCCAGCACCATCTCTATTCGACCAAGCATCTTGTTTTCACACTTCTACCGCAAAGAAATTCGATGAATTATAATGTATCTTACCATGTGCAAGCGGATAACACAAATATCTCTGCGCGTCCCTTTCAATCTGGAGTAAACTAAAATTGAGAATAAGTTTAAATGGTGAAAAATATAAAAATCACTGGGTATATAGTATTGTACGGGACGAGAGAGTGTGCGACTTGCGAGGCTATCTGCCATGCCACCCCTTAATTGTCTATATCTATATTTGAGTTTTGACGTTCCTAGATACATAACAATGTGCACAGTGATTGACGTCTGCGGTGCTCGTGTGCACCACCCTTGAATTGCTGAGAGAAACATAGCTCTCGCAGTGACATAAGATGAGTAATTCCATGGATGTGCAGTGAAATTCTGAGATATAAGCGATTGGTGTTTTTCAGGTCGAGTTTCGTGTGGCAAAGCATAGTGTTATAGGGTGCATGGAAATAAAGTGAGATTATAGTCTTCAGGCTCCAGGGGGGAAAATAAGATTAAGCACTTTGTGTTGGATTATGTTCATTGCTTAAGATGAAATAAATAATGAAGACTTTGACGATCAACATGAAGCAGACTTTATTCCGACACTAACCATTGAGTTTGGTTGCACTTATACGTATAGAAGCGCAGGTCTTCCGTTTATGTGGTGCCGCACTCAATAGATAAGCACTCTGTCCCGGCGAACACAACAGGGGCGGGGACTCGGTCTGCGATCACGCAATCATACAGCACGCCGAATTCCATGGGACCACTTGAATGTTTTCGTCTGACTGCAGGGCTAATTGAAACCATACAGATTCTATTGGGAGCACAATGGAGTCTCGAGACAAGACACGTCTCAGAGCCATGTTGTTGTTGTTGTTGGTAAACCCAAGTCAAACCACCGGCGTCTTCGCTGCAAGATTTATCATCCGGACCCGCAGTTCGGAGAAGACAAAGCCGGGGAGTGAGAAGTTGTTCTCGGTGGTCAGGGATTGACTAGGGCGTCGTATTGTTTTTCATACAGTGACACTAAATCGTTTTGGGGTTTTTTTCATTTCAGGGAAGAAAAACAGAAATAAATTGTGTAAAAGTCCGTAAACACCAGAGACTTGAGTTGTCTGGTGTTTCTTCCCGTTTAAGAGTAGTCATGCTGTGGTCATGCCGTTGCTAACCCCGTTGCTATTGGCTAGATTACCAACTAGCTTTAGCGAATGAGACCAAACTAATGAATAGATCGTCCCTTTTTGAATGTGATTATCTGTTCCTTTGCTACCAACAACTTAAAACAATCTATTGTCAAGAAGGAAACTTTGCTGGCTCGGGCCTTAATGTTCTATGACGAGATAATGAGCATTCAGCATAATGAGACAAAAGTTGTACTTCCTTAATAACTGACTCATGCTCGGTTAAAACGCTCCGCTGGAACAATCGCTGTGACAATGTCATCAATCAAACCCTTTTTTTTTTCCTCTGTGACAATTGTCAAATCAATTCCTCATACCGGTTGGTGCCTTATCTGGCTTTTTTTCCAGTCGCCTGCTGAAGGGAACTGAGTGTTGTCTCCCGTTGTGTGACATACTTGCTACACCGCAACTTGCGCCACAGAGCGTGTCGACCAACGGTCCTTCTTGAATGCCCGGAAAAGAGTACAGTAACTGAAGGCCAAGAGTAGATCTCTCGCTGTTTGTCAAGTGTCACACACATACCCACATAACATTTTCTCCTGGAAGAAAGCAGTGCAGAGCAAAGCATGGTGTTATAGGGTGTATGGAAATAAAGTGAGATTATAGTCTTCAGGCTCCAGGGGGGAAAATAAGATTAAGCACTTTGTGTTGGATTATGTTCATTGCTTAAGATGAAAGAAATAATAAAGACTTCAACCATCAACACGGAGCAGACTTTATTCCGACACTAACCGTTGATTTCGGTTGCACTTATACGTATAGAAGCACCGGTCTTCCGTTTATGTGGTGCCGCACTCAATAGATAAGCACTCTGTCCCGGCGAACACAACAGGGGCGGGGACTCGGTCTGCGATCACGCAATCATACAGCACGCCGAATTCCATGGGACCACTTGAATGTTTTCGTCTGACTGCAGGGCTAATTGAAACCATACAGATTCTATTGGGAGCACAATGGAGTCTCGAGACAAGACACGTCTCAGAGCCATGTTGTTGTTGTTGTTGGTAAACCCAAGTCAAACCACCGGCGTCTTCGCTGCAAGATTTATCATCCGGACCCGCAGTTCGGAGAAGACAAAGCCGGGGAGTGAGAAGTTGTTCTCGGTGGTCAGGGATTGACTAGGGCGTCGTATTGTTTTTCATACAGTGACACTAAATCGTTTTGGGGTTTTTTTCATTTCAGGGAAGAAAAACAGAAATAAATTGTGTAAAAGTCCGTAAACACCAGAGACTTGAGTTGTCTGGTGTTTCTTCCCGTTTAAGAGTAGTCATGCTGTGGTCATGCCGTTGCTAACCCCGTTGCTATTGGCTAGATTACCAACTAGCTTTAGCGAATGAGACCAAACTAATGAATAGATCGTCCCTTTTTGAATGTGATTATCTGTTCCTTTGCTACCAACAACTTAAAACAATCTATTGTCAAGAAGGAAACTTTGCTGGCTCGGGCCTTAATGTTCTATGACGAGATAATGAGCATTCAGCATAATGAGACAAAAGTTGTACTTCCTTAATAACTGACTCATGCTCGGTTAAAACGCTCCGCTGGAACAATCGCTGTGACAATGTCATCAATCAAGTGGTGCCATCGCAGCCCGAGGAAACCGCAATGGCACTCGACCAAGGTCCTTCTGAAGTGCCCGGAGTACAGTACAATAGAGCCGCTGTTGTAAATCACATGAGACACACAACAATGTACAACTGAGAATGTGTTGCAGTGAATAAACATTTAAAGCACCGGCAATTTCTCTAAATAATAACTGTGTACAGATGGCCCGCGGGGGGAAGTTCCAGGTTCCTGTCACGGAACCATTGGGCCCCAGCAATATGTCGAACACATTCCTCTTCCTATTTTGGATTTACATTTATAGTTATAGTAATTGGTGCTGTGTAAATAGCCTCAGCAACAATAGATGCACTGTACATGTCTCGGATGTGAATAGCTCAACCAGAATAGCACTAGGCGTTTGTTCGTTTATGTAGAGAGGCAGTCTTGCACCACACCACCACCGTGTTACTGAGTTACAGTAAAGACTTCACCCCAGTGACTTATTGCTTTGGCTCTCGGGCATAAGAGACCGGGTACCAGCGGCGTGTTGACAGAAGCTAAAAAACGCAGGCGGGCTTATAGACGAGGAATCATCTCCACGATAGATTTATGGAAGAAGCACTGCAAGCGAGCTGACGAGGTGTTTTATTGACGGCTGCGGCTCGCAGGTATCCTTAATACAGATGTTGTGTGTTCCATCCCTGAAGAGATTGTCAACAGAACGACGACTTTTGACCCCGATGCTACACTTCTCCGCCGTGTGCACACACACACGCACGCACACGCAGACACACACACACACGCCGCACCACCGGTGTTTGTTCTAGCGGGGGGGTAAACATGTTGTCAGGTGCACAGATTTCACATTCCCTCCACTCCGCTCACCCCTGCACCCCTTTTTCAATTTTCTCTCTCTCTCTCTCTCCCTCTCTATTTCTCTTTTCACTGGGCTTTTCGCAGGGGTGCCGCCATGCAGGGCGGGGGGGGTCACTGTCCATCGCAGCCGGGGCCCGCCCGAAAACAAACTGTCAGTATGTTAATATGACACCCGGTGTGCTATTACAGTATATTAGATACACTCCGCTCTGCAGTCCCTGCTACATTCTCTGTCTCTCTGTGCGCCACGGTGACGACAACTCACATTGCTCACTTTGCAGCCCGAGCCATGCATATACCTCCAGGCTACTTGTCAGTCATTTAAATAAAATGTGATTTATAATAATTTCTTTTTTTTAAAGCGAGTGATATCGTAGGGCATGTGCGTGGTACTGACGGCACTTACACAAAGGGTAAAACATTGTTGTATATGGTATATACTGTATATATATATATATACAGTATACAGTATATATATATATATATATATATATATATATACCTTGTGTCCTCCTTGGAGACGAATGAATGACAAAGTCTCTCCATAGGAAACTCCAGTGGACTCGCCACGGGTCCCTGCTGCAAGTGGCCTACAGAAGGTCAGTCAATACCTGTCCCCCCCCCCCAGCCCCTTCCCTCCCCACCACCACCACCCGCCTGGCGCTATAGGTGGAGGAGAAAAGCGACCACTTACACTTAAAGGCATCGCAAAGACAAATACTCAGGCAATTATGTAGCGCGTGTGCTGGGCCGCTGTGTCCTCCTGGATGTTGGGCTCGGTGGCCGCTATTAGGACATTTTACTTTTCTCCCTTTAACTTGGAGGTCTTTGTTGAAACTGCTGATGAGTTCCCAAGGGCTGCCTGGCACAAGAGAGAGAGAGAAAGAGAGAAAGAGGAAGAGAGAGCGAGAGAAAGCAGCGGTGGCGGACGGAGCCGGGAGGTTTTTCTAAGGTGGTTTCCATTGGCCTGTGTTTACTTGACACTTGGATTGACAGCAGAGTGATTGGAAATATCCACCATTCACTGCTGAGGCCCCTGAGTGCAGGGAAAGTGCTTTTGTAGTCTGGCTATAATGGGCCAAGTTTGAATTGAAGGTTGAGAGAAATAGCCTCACTTGGGCACGGTATGAGGAACTGACACACCGCAAATAGTACTCACAAGCTAGCCGCCGCCGCCACTACTGCAGATAGCATCGTGTGACACAGTGCAGATACAACGTGCTGTTGGATCTCATTTCAATGTCGGTTTTTTTGTGCCGCTGTGTTTGTACGAGATCAGATGGATACAAAAATATAACACGTGTCAACAACTGTTTACAGGAACTTAATTGCCAAACAAATAGGCCTACAAGTGAAACATGGGAATAGAAAATGTGCATCTATGTGCTACAAAATTGTTAAACAAAAATAAACACATTATTTATACGCAATACTGTATAAATATACACAATTTATATGCAATAGCATATAAATAATGGCATAGATGATAAATTCACATCTTATTTATGTCTATGTTGTTTTCATTAAGGAGATTGTGTGGTAATAAAAATGCATGTGATTTCATAGACGAATCAGAAGAGTGGGTCAAATACTAAAATACTACTAAGTAAATATACATAGTGGAAAATAGACTTCAAACAGGTAAAGCAGTAGCACAACTGCAATGAACAGGTATAGTGATACAAGCACAACACTGACTACTGATGGACACTAATATGGATGGGTTTGTCCTCTTCATGCACACATTATGAGTACAGTATATAATAAGTCCAAACCAATGTGTGTATTCAAGCAAAGGGGTTGGGGATTAAAAGAAAAATACAATTTAGTGCACACAGTACATGCAGTATGTCATACTACACACTGACTTGGACGCGGTTACGAATGAATAATAATAATAATATAATAATAATAATAATCATGATATAATGATAATAATAATAATGATATAATAATAATAATGCTGACGACACGGCGCATGACACAACAGCGGCCGTCAGCCAATCACGCCGGGGGAAGAAGATCCGCGGGATTTCCTGTGTGACGTCACCAACACTGCCCCGCGTCAACGCGTCAACACACACACACACAGGCCCCACCCTTTGTGTTGCCCGCCGCCCGTCAATCAAAACAGAAGAAGAAGAAGAAGAAGAAGAAGAAAAACAAACGTTAGCCCATATTAACGTCTATCAATCTAAATGTACGGCGCGCTATGAGGAGCTCGATGGCCCGGCGGCTTTTACTCCCCGAGCCATGACTGGTACGTAAACAAGTGTTCAGCTCATCATGAGAGAGAGAGAGAGAGAGGAGGAGGAGGAAGGGGGGGGGGCTAGGCTAAAGGGGGCTGGCTAGCAGCTAGCACACGGCTAAGCTAAGCTAGCCTCTTCGAAGAAAAATGCGCAGCCGTTATTGCTAGTCGCGCGTTAGCTAGCACAACGGCTAATTGGCTCGACCCGCAGTGAAAAATAAAACCGCGGCTTTTTGTTGTTGTTGCGTCGTCGTCGTTGTTGTTGTTGTTGCTGCTGCTGTGCGTTATGCTGCTGAGCGCCAGGGCTTATTGTGCTAACGTTAGCCCCGTGCTAATGCTAACGCTAATGCTACGGCTGCGGCTGTTGTGTTTCCGCGCAGCGCCAGAGCAGCCCGTGACACCGGACGACATGGCGGCCCTGGACGCGGACAGCAGCAGCAGCAGCAGCAGCAGCAGCAACAACGGCGGAGTGTTTCTGCAGGGCAACGCGAGGAGAGCTGATCGGGTAAGTTAAGCTGAGTGTGTGGGGGTGTGTGTGTGTGTGTGTTTCTGTCGCAAACTTCCTACTGTGTGGGCCCCCCTCCTGGACTTAACGACCACCCACTTGTGTGTGTCTGTGAACCCGCCCATCCGCGGCCAGGACGCACAGCCCTCATCGCTCGACCTGCTGGCCACCACCTGCAGCAAGGTGGGCTCCCCGGCGCCCGCGTCGGCAGCAGCAGCAGCAGACGTGGATAGAGACGTGGTAAGTTCGGCTATATTCTTGTTCATAAGTCAGGAGTATACCTGTTCATACGTTAACCGTGTACTACCACCAACAAAGGGCAGGTGTACGAAAAATGCTGCGGAAACCACATACTTATCGCAAATGTTATAGGGGGACTTTCTTTATTTATAACACTTATTGGAACGTTTTCACAACTAACCAGGCTTTTGTGTCCACCCAAGACCCATCTAATCCCACATTTTTCCCAAACATGAAAGTATCCAAATCATGTGCCATTAGTAACCCATTGAAATAATCAATCATCAATATGTTTCATGAAAAAGTGTGTTTTATGGTCGGTCACAATTGTGACCGCTGGGAGAATAAGAGCAAAGACAAAAAAACAAACATCAACATACTTCAACATTGTTACTTTATTGGAACATACATTGTAACATTCTTACTTTAGTGCAACATGTATTGAAACATTAATATTCTAACTTTATTCGAACATTTGAACTTGTACTTTAGCGCAATATTCATTGTAACATTGCCATTGTGACATTTTAGTGTAACATTCACTAAAAACTGTATAACAGTTGTGTGATTAATTCACATTGAACATAAAGGTAATATTTAGGATACATTTAGCCTGTAGAATGTGCATTAAAGTAGAGGCCTACACTGAATGAAATACATATATACATATACCGTTTATAATAGAGGTAGGCTTCAGAACCAAGTGTACGATTAGTTTGTGCACCACTATTTTGAACTACGATGAGTCAGACCTACTGTCATACAGTAACATTGAACATAAGTGTTGATCGAGATATGGTATCGTGAAACATGTTGGTCATGAAGGTCAAAGGCACGTCGCTCCTTGTTCCATCTCTTGATAGAGGTCTCACTGTATTTCTCCTCCATGTTTGTTGTCACTGAGACAATGTTATTGTCTTTCCAACGGACCAGCAACTTCTCTCCTTGGGTCAGAACCTCAGAAGGATTTGGGATGTGTGGGATCATCACTGATAACGTTCCTGTATCTTTATTTTTGACCACCTGCAGCTTTGCCTTTGGCTCTTTTGGCTTGCCCCTATAGCTTGTAGTGGACCATGGCTCTTCATTATCAACAGTGGAGGTTATAATCACTGATAATATTGTTTCTCTCATGATCTGTTCAGCATAAGTTCAGCATATGCATTCAACATCCTGGCTGGCAAATGGCCTGTCTCCCCGCCCACAGTCCATATCTGACCACAAACCCCAAGGGCAGCATCTTTCATGGTTGCATGGTTAATAATGGCAGCTAAAAGTCTCAGTGAAAGCATGTGGAAGGTGTGCAGATTCAGCGGCTTGGATATGTGCCTATAGTAACACTGCACTGCACCAGCCACATGGTGATCCAGTGATCCATACTGACCAATATCACACACTAGAGGCCAGGAGAAAACATGGAGTGAACACCCTCCTCTTCTTCCTCCTCCTCCTCCTCCTCCTCCTCCTCCTCATCATCATCATACTTTTTCTCTGATAAAACAAACGTCAATTCCTTGTCTCACCGTTTGTGTACTGTAAGAGAGATGTTTTCTGCTCCCCCCCTCTCTCTCTCTCTCGCTGAGTACAGCTACCCTTTGTGTGTGTGTGTGTGTTTTTGTCTGCATGTGTGTGTGTGTGTGTGTGTGTGTGTGTGTGTGTGTGTGTGTGTGTGTGTGTGTGTGTGTTTTTGTCTGCATGTGTGTGTACTGGCTGGCGAATGGCCTGCCTCCCCCTCATAGTCCTTATCTGACCACAAACGCCAAGGACAGCATCTTTTGTGTCCTCCTTCGCCTCCTCTTCCTCCTCATCATCATCAACATCCCTTTTCTCTGATAAAATAATTTTTTTGTGAAGTAAATTCCTTGTCTTACCGTTTGTGTACTGTAAAAGAGATGTTTCCTGCTCCTGCTCCCCCCCCTCTCTGTCTCTCAGAGTACAGCAGGCCTTTGTGTGTGTGTGTATGTGTGTGCGCGTTTGTCTGCATGTGTGTACTGGCTGGCGAATGGCCTGCCTCCACCTCACAGTCCTTATCTGACCACAAACGCCAAGGACAGCATCTTTCATGGTTGCATGGTTAATAATGGCAGCTAAGAGTCTCAGTGAACGCGTGTAGAAGGTGTGCAGATCCAGCAGCTTGGATATGTGCCTATAGTAACGTTGGCGGGCAGGAGAAAACATGGAATGAATTGTGAACACCCTCCTCCTTCTCCACCCTCCTCCTCCAAAGAGATTTTGTAAGTCTCTTTGGATAAAAGTGTCTGCTAAATTACTCAATTTAGGTGTTTTGGCTGATTTCAAGTGAAATGTATTAAATGTCATGTTTATTAAATGTCATGCGTTGTTGCTTGCTCAGCCATCCCATCTTGCGTCTGTCCAACTCACCGGGACCGAGGGCTGGGAAGTGTTCACCCCGACGACCAAGGACCAATCGGGGCTCATCCAGATCCAGAGCCAGGGCGTCATGACGTCCAGCGGCCAATACGTGGTTCCCCTGCAGAACCTCCAGGGCCAACACATATTCGTGACATCGGGAGGAGCAGACGGCTCCACCGCCAACACAGTGCCTAACATCCAGTACCAAGTCATTCCTCAGATCCACACGGCCGACGGCCAGCTGAGCTTCTCAGCGTCGGGCGTGGAGGGGGGCAGAGCCACCCTGAGACAGGACTCGGTGGGGCAGATCCAAATCCTACCTGACGGCAGCCAGAGCATCAGTGTGTCGGCAGCAACGGCGGCGGACATGTTGGCCAACGCCCAGGGCGGCCACATGCAGCAGCAGCAGCTCCAGGGGGTGACGATCGATGGCTCTGCCTTCGAAAACCACCAGGGTCAGGTGGTCACCAACGTGCCCGTGGGCCTGCCGGGGAACATCACCCTGGTGCCCCTCAACAGCCTGGAGCTGGACTCGTTGGGCCTGTCCTGCGCCCAGACGATAGCCACGAGTATGACTGCGGACGGCCAGCTGATTTTGGCCAGCCAGCCGGTGGACGGCTCGGAGGCGGTGGGGAAGGCAGGAGAGCAGCAGCGGCAGCTTTCACAAACGCTCACCGTGAACGACTTGAATGCAGCCCAAGAGATGTACGTGTCCTCGGCGCCGCTGTCCGACTCGATGGCACAGGAAGTGGGTGCACTGTCGCCGTCATCCATGTCCGTCGAGCTGTCGGACTCCGGCCTCCACGAAGTCTTCATCCAGCAGAACCAAGCTCAGAACCTCTCCTCCGCCCAGCCCATCCTCCAGCTACAGCAGGTGCCGGCCCAGACCAGCAACGGCCAGGCGGGCCAAGGGGTCCAGACGGTGGTGGTGGCGGACCAGAACCTGCAGCTCATCAACCCGGGGACCTTCATCATCCAAGCACAGACGGTGACGGCCTCGGGCCAGATCCAGTGGCAGACCTTCCAGGTACAGGGTGTCCAGAACCTGCAGAACCTGCAGCTGCCCACCTCGTCGCCGCAGCAGATCACCCTGGCTCCCGTGCAGACCCTGTCCCTGGGGGGCGGCGGTGGCAGCGGCCAGGTCCCCAACCTGCAGACGGTGACCATCAACTCCATCACCCAGCAGGAGGACACGGTCAGCCCCAGAGGTAACCGGCTCTTCTGCTTCTCATAGCGTTGTGGAAGTCTATCTATCTCCATCTCTGTGCCTGAAGATATAACCGCTTCAATGTAGCCTATTGTTTGTAGTGATGCTATCTTTCAGATGCTAACATTCAGAAGTGTGTGTGTGTGTGTGTGTGTGTGTGTGTGTGTGTGTGTGTGTGTGTGTGTGTGTGTGTGTGTGTGTGTGTGTGTGTGTGTGTGTGTGTGTGTGTGTGTGTGTGTGTGTGTGTGTGTGTGTGTGTGTGTGTGTGTGTGTTAGGGATGCACCGATACCACTTTTTTTCAGACCGAGTACAAGTACAAGTACTTACATTTGGGTACTTGCCGATACCGAATACCGATACCGAGTACTTAATAAAACCATTACAGTTCTAATGACTTTGAAAACATGTTTTATTTTCAATCAGATGTTCCTCACTTTCTGACTGTGAACAAATTAAACAAATATAACTTCAATATTTATTTAATAATTAATAATTTCAATTAAATGTAACCTATTCAGAACCATCCAACATACGTCAGTCGGATATTCGGTACCAAGGACGTGTTGTTGTTTAGGACATTGGTGGACATCACAGATGTTGCGCCAAGGATGCGCAATGATGACGCTCCCGTGAGACGCTGGGCTCCGAGTCAGCGTCTCTGGTGGGGGGGGGGCTCCGTTAATTCGCGGTTCTGATGGGGGGGTTCTCCGTTAATTCGCGGTTCTGATGGGGGGGGGGTGCTCCGTTAATTCGCGGTTCTGATGGGGGGGGGCTCCGTTAATTCGCGGTTCTGATGGGGGGGGGGGGGCTCTGTTAATTCGCGGTTCTGATGGGGGGGGGGGGGGGGGCTCCGTTAATTCGCGGTTCTGATCTCATGCGATCTCTCGTTGCTATTAAACATCCGTAAACGACAACTCGGTTGCATCTCTTTATTTCAATATTCCTTGGCTAAGAATATTACAAGGTTAACGTTGCGTTGCCAAAGTGGTATCGGTGCGGTTGTATCGGAGTAGTTTAACGAGTACGAGTACGAGTACATGAGCACAGTATCGGACCGATACCGAATACTGGTATCGGTATCGGTGCATCCCTAGTGTGTGTGTGTGTGTGTGTGTGTGTGTGTGTGTGTGTGTGCGTTCCTTATATAGCCTATCTTTAATCCACGTTTGAATGAAAGATTCAACAATAGTAACTTCATATGCAGAAGGACAATGGTGCTCTTCACTGCAATTGGAAATGGTTTGCCAGTTCACCCTCTATCATATGCAATCAAGGAGACACACAGTCACCCTTTAATTTAAACCTAAAGGTTGAGGCCAGTGAGTGTATATCTAAGCTTTTCTAATATAGACATCCCCAATGATAAAAAGCCTCCCCTGACTTTCTGCTCGGTATTGTCTGTCAAACACCTAATAATTGTTGTCCGAAGAGCCCATTAGACCACCAGGAGACAGGACCATCATGCCACCTTGCTGTGGTCAGGAGAATCAATCCTTAGGATCATTTCCACAATCATATTTTTCTTTAGGAAAAGAAGAACACAATAGGCTAATAGCCAATTTGAATACATCATCGCACATGTTGGAGACAGAGAAGCCACTTGGTTACACACAAAAATGATTGCCCACATGTTCCTTGTTGAGTCGCTTCCTGGATAACGAATAAACAAAAGAAATGGTTTCAGTACGCCTGTCAGAAAACGCTGGAAATTGAAACGCAGAGACGGCAATTAAGGAGAATTGGTTCTGAGTGAAACGAGAGGTAAAGGGATGTACGCTTACATATTGTGTAGCCTTCAGTTTTTACATTTTCCTCCCCGCTCCAAAGTGTGCAAACAATGAAGCCCTTTCACAAGTCAGCCGTTTTTATTAAAACAGCTTTTTACCTTAATCTTCAACCTCATCGGTAAAGTAATACACAAGTAAACAAAATGCATTTAAAAACTACATTTGATATCGACTATACAAATAATGTATATGTTTACTGTTGTGAATATTGTACATTTACATTTACATTTAGGGCATTTGGCAGATGCTTTTATCCAAAGTGACTTACAAAGAGTACATTTGTTGAAGGAGAGGCAGCAATATATCACTGTGGTACCTGAAGATAAGAATAGAGCTGTTTTCCAGCATTCATATTTATGAGACGAATAGAACGAGTTTCATAATTGCCAAGTTGCCTGCATAAGTAGCTGGGTAGGCGTGCAATTCTAAGCATGCTACCACATCTGAGAACGAACAACAATGCTAAGTGCCATTAATAGTACGATTCTTTCTCTTGTGTCTTTCAAATGTGCCACACCTGAGAGAAAGCCATCAGGTGATCTGATAAAGAGGCCTGCATCATGAAAGCCTTTCACATGAGCTAATGACAAGTACTTATCCCAGCAGGAGTTTAGTATGCTATCGAGCATGTTATTATCATAGCCATTATTGATATTGATGTATGAATCGATCTCTTCCTCCTCCCCCCCCCACCAGACATCATTATAAAGGAGGAGCCAGACTCGGAGGACTGGCAGCTGGGGTCGGACTCCACGCTGAACCCCAGCGACCTGTCCCACCTCCACGTGAGGCTGGTGGACGAGGACGACCAGCTGGGCCAGGAGGGCAAGAGGCTGCGCAGGGTGGCCTGCACGTGCCCCAACTGTAAAGAGTCTGGCGGGAGGTGAGATGGCCTGGGTTGGGGTGGGGAGATGGCCTGGGTGGGGTGGGGGGAGATGGGTGGGGTGGGGGAGATGGCCTGGGTGAGGGTGGGGAGATGGCCTGGGTAGGGCTGGGGAGCTAGGATGCTTTCACACCGAAGCTGTTTGGTCCATTTTAATTGAGTGTGGCAGTGGTGTGAACGCGTGAACTGATGTTCACGCGTCTAACTGACGTTTTTTTTATGTATTCAGTGACCAAATGGTGGAAATGGAAATAAAATACTGAAAAAACGAAATAAAAAACCCAAGACCACATAAAAGTCCATTATTAATGTCCGCAACAAGGAAGTGTTACGAGTTCCCCTCAGATTTTCGGTCCATTAGACAAGCAAACCGTTCAGCATCATATGTATTTATTTACATGGTTTGGTTTGCTTGACAAAAGTGTCAACGCTAACCGAACCAACTGAAAATGCAACAAAGGTTTCCCCCCCTCAATTGGCAAAGTCTACCGCATAGGTGTCAATGTGGCCTTATGTTGTCTGCCAAGTTAGCTGGCTAGGCTGGAGAGTTAGCTAAGCTAGCACCTGTGTCTTAATACCAGGCACCAATAAGACACACACTCGCTAACCACTTGTGTGTGTGTGTGTGTGTGTGTGTGTGTGTGTGTGTGTGTGTGTGTGTGTGTGTCTGTCTGTGTATGTGCTTTCCCGTTCCCCAGGGGGTCCAACATGGGCAAGAAGAAGCAGCACATCTGCCACATTGCCGGCTGCGAGAAGGTGTACGGCAAGACGTCTCACCTGCGGGCACACCTGCGCTGGCACTCGGGGGAGCGGCCCTTCGTGTGCAGCTGGGTGTTCTGCGGCAAGAGGTTCACACGGAGCGACGAGCTGCAGCGCCACCGCAGGACGCATACAGGTGCACCCACCGCCCGCGACGCACCCTCCACACAACGCTCTCAATCGGCTGTGATTTCAAACTTGGCTCCGCGCTTCAATTTGATGCGGTGCAATGTGTAATTCTACCAAAACAATTAGGCCTCTCGGGATTTGACTAATTAAAAAATTTGGTGGCGGCGGCAGCCCTACTTGGAATTTATCGGTGTCTGGATGAATGGAGATGATGGCTAAACATTAGCCGATTTCATGAGCGATTTTTATGTACGTATTAAAAAATCGTCACATCCTCCTCGTGAGGGGATTGCCGTTTTTATGCCCGGTAATATTGCGTAGGAATAATAATAAAAGATACATTTTTTCGGATCTGACGAAACAACATCGATTTATGTCGGTGAAATATTTATAATCGCCGGTTAGTTGCAGACAATTTCCTAATAATTTTTGTGTCTCACCCCCCCACCAGTGAATAGGGCTGGGTATCGTTTCAAATTTTTCGATACCGGTATCGGTACTTTTTTCGATACCTATGTGTAAATAAAAGCACATTTCATAATGCAATCGCCGGAACATGTTTTTACTGTAAAATAAGTGTTTTTACATTAGTTTTTCCAAATAGAAAGAGTCCAAGTGTCATTCATTTCAAGTATGAAATATTTATTGCTCCTTTTTCACTGAGACAATTTGTAAACTAGGCTGTGTTTCCCATACATTGATTTATATGTGGTGACCCACAACAGAATGAAAACTGAG
The DNA here is from genome assembly GCA_002895965.2 of Coryphaenoides rupestris. Classification (NCBI taxonomy): domain Eukaryota; kingdom Metazoa; phylum Chordata; class Actinopteri; order Gadiformes; family Macrouridae; genus Coryphaenoides; species Coryphaenoides rupestris. The sequence continues at coordinate 649,315 of PIJE02000029.1, forward strand.
CTTTAATGATCCCACCCCCCTCTAAGTTCACCAGATTATGCCTTATAGTTTTAACTTGAAAATGTCAACATTTTCACACAGAGAACGAAGCTCTCAAATTGCACCAGATTGATGCATTTTAAGTTTAAAATGTCCACATTTTAACTTACTCTATCCATGTTGAGGAAACAGTCTGTTCCCCGTTATCGTTAACGTTACCGCTAGTAGTAACGCCAGTAGTCTGTGTTTGCAGTCAAACACAGTGCAGCTCTCTTGTCTCAGGTTAATGACGTGTGAGATTAAATGCTTCATTCAATTAGAAGTGTTGCTACCCGCGCCAGCTATGGTCTTATCACAAATATTGCATTTTGCACCGTCCCTACTTTTTACAAAATGTAACCAGAACTTGAAACGTGGTTTGGAAATTTTTCCACTCTCCGCAAATGTGGACATCCACATGGCTCGGTGTTTACATGCGTAGTGACGTAGTAACGCAAGGACGCAATTAACCGAGCACCCCCCCCCCCCCCCCCCCCAGAGACGCTGACTCGGAGCCCGATGGGCGCCTCATGGGAGCGTCATTGCGCATCCTTCACGCAATATCTGTGATGTCCACCAATGTCCAAAACCAAAATACCTTGATACCGCCACCTAAACCAGCAGTCACGTTACATTTTAGAACAAATATAGTGATTGGATGAGAAACGAGGAAAAAATAAAAAGTACCGAAGTTTGGCACCGAATGTTCTGACCTCTGCCGGTGCTCGGTTAGTACCGCAGTGATTCGGTCGGTACCAAAAAAGTACCGAATTTCGATACCCAGCCCTACCAGTGAATGATGACTGTTGCTCACTAGTAGAGCTATGTTAACTGGGCCAGATCAGAAGTCTATGTATATGAAAAGCCAACTTGCATTGTGTATTCAAGAATTGCCTTAGGGATTAATAACGTTTTATCTTATTAAAAAGAAGAGCCCTATCAAAATCACAAGACTAAACGTGAACACTTTCTAACCTCCTCTTCCTCTTCATCGCCCAGGAGAGAAGAAGTTTGTGTGCCCCGAGTGCTCCAAGCGATTCATGCGCAGCGACCACCTGGCCAAGCACATCAAGACCCACCAGAACAAGAAGGGGGGCGTGGCCTCCTCCAGGGGCGTGGCCCTGGGCATGGGCTTGGCCATGGCCTCGCTGGAGTCGGCGGGCTCCTCGGACGGCAGCATCATCGCCACGACGCCGGGCGGCACCACCCTCATCCTCACCAACATCCAGCAGGGCTCCAGCCACGCCCAGGACCTGCTGGCCAACACCGAGATCCCCCTGCATCTGGTTTCCACGGTATCGGCCAGCGACGTCTTGGAGTGACTACGGCCCCTTCCACCCCGCCCACAGACTGCTTAGAGCTGGTCCCCTAAACTGAACTTCCTGGACTGCTTTTTTTTAAGGAAAAGAAACCTTGTTAGGAAGAAAAATGTTCTATGAATATATATATATATTTTAACACGTAAGCTAGTGACTCGATGCCCTTACGTAGTCTGGGGGGGAAGGTTTTTGGCTCGTTTTTTTACGGCAAAAGAGTAAAGTTGTGGCTGAAGAAGCTAGAAGCTATGGCGGCCGCGACCTATTTCCAAGGAGATGCCTTATTTTGTACCACGTTGTCTCGTGTGAAACATGAACACAGGACTGGTATGTTTTATGAAGATGCTTATTTGTTCACGTGTATTTTAAAGAAAGAAGAACCGGCATTACGGAAGCGAGCGGTACAGCAGTTTTGTGCAACGGTCTCGTCCTCCTGATGCTATAATGCCTTTACAGACGATAGCCTTGGAGCGCAAGGTCCGTTCTCACACTTGTCACCACCACCGCCACACGGCCCATGAACGGTGAACTGAAGGTTGCACTTTTTTTGTTCCCTCCGCGCCCCACCCCACCCCCCGACGATGTGTCATGCAAACTTATCAATGTTATTTTTCACGTTTTTATATTTCATGCATTTCTGTTATTTGGTTGTCTTATTTTGTGTTTGTTTCCGTTTCCTCGGTGTCTCGCGCTTCTCGCCTAACCGGTGGTTCCTCCCCTCGCCACGGCCACTGTAACTTTGCAGGTTTGAGAAGGAAAACAATCACAGACGTGTGTGTGTGTGTGTGTGTGTGTGTGTGTGTGTGTGTGTGTGTGTGTGTGTGTGTGTGTGTGTGTGTGTGTGTGTGTGTGTGTGTGTGTGTGTGTGTGTGTGTGTGTGTGTGTGTGTGTGTGTGTGTGTGTGTGATATGCATTGTTTGCATACACAATATTTAGACTGAATATTTATATTGAGCTTTGCATAGCGACTGGGCGGTTTTTGTCATGAACTCCCAATTCTTTACAAAATGGCTTTTTTATCATGTAATTCAAATGTGCATTTAAAAAAAAAAAAAAAAAGACCACAAAAACAATTATTTTGTGTAATTCATAAACAAACACGTACCGCAGATGATACACACACACACAAAGCCATGTGGGTGGTAATTGCCAAAATTTGACTCCACAATCTCAGGGTGACTTGGTAATGCAGCAGTGTGTGTGTGTGTTTGTGTGTGTGTGATCGCTGAGTGCTGACTGAACCACAGTAATCCTCCCACAGTCTCGTGCTGTATGGTGTCTCCTACAGTCGCCATGTTGCCCACTGATCATGTCTGTCCCTTCTTCTTTATTTTTGTAGTGTTTAGTCACTTTATCTCTCCAACCACGAGTGGTGTCACTTTAACACACGCAGGCACAGACACATCTGGACCAGTACCTCATCCAATCAGTTGCCGTTTTTTAGCTAGCATGTGTGAGAATGTCTCAATGTACTGTTGGTTTCATTTTTAATTCACAGCATTCTCACCCCCCCCCCCCTCCTTCTCATCACTTAGTTGGTTTGTTCTATTTTGCTGTTGTTATGGAATGTTTTGTCCTCCATGAAATGCCAAGATGTTTTGTTTGTATTAATTGGGTTGTCAAGGCTGTTTTCCGAGAATGATCTGCGTATCTGGGAACGGCACGGATGGAGGGAATGTACTGATGGAGGAGTAGATGGAGTAGTGATGCTGGTGGTTAGTTGTAGCGCACACACGTCCATTTTTAATTTGACACATCCATCGTATTTATTACTCTGCTCCACCTGCAGTACATAATCAAGGCTTTTCACACTCGTTTTTGTTCTCTGTATCCATTCTTCTTGTCAATATAACATCCATATAAACCTCTGTAAAATTTGACTTTTATTTAAATGTACTTCTATCTAGCGTTCTTTGTTTTGTCGCATCATGCTGTATAATGTCCTTATTTTGAGGACTGCTTGATTATATTTAATACTTACTAAATGAGGACAATACCAAGTGATCTTGTTTTTACACTTAAAACTTTTCACACGTAATTCACAGAATGTCTCTTTATTTGAAAAGTCAAACAAATGCGACACATTTTTGTTAACTCCTAAGAAAGAATAATCCTCATTCCTGGCCCATTATAAGACCCTTTGCACAGATCATTAGCAGCAGGGTAAAGTAACTTCCTGTTCCTGTCATTTTAATGTTAGGTCAGTTTTATCCATGTCTGTCGCACCACCATCATGCTCAATGTATATTTACAGGACAGACACAACTAGTGTCTATCCTGGTACACCGGCACACCTAAACCGAACGGACCCATCAACAGTGCTATGAGCTACACCTGGGTTTCTCCTGCTGGGAAAGGGGTTGAATGCCTGTCCCTCCACCCCCCCCCCACCTCCCTTGTGCGACCTCTCACCCCGCATTGCTTGCACTTTGGCGGAGGAGTCCAGTAGAGGTCACTGTAGCCAAGGGGCCAGGGTGACTTCACTCCAGGCCCTCGGAGCCCCAGACCCTCGCTCTCCTGTGACTCAGAAGGCAGAGAGGGCCAACTTAACGTTAGTGTTCTCCGAGACTAATCCTGATGAGAATCAGCTGACGGGTGAAAGTTCCTGTCTCGCCGCCATCCACTTCTGCCACTAAACCATCACAGAATACTATTTATTTACTTAGTGGTATTTTTTATCTATTTTTTATTTGTCGCTTTTATCAGCGTATCAGCAATGATCAGCATTCTCATAATTTTCTTTTAAAAGTCTGCATGGCCAAAGCACTCCTTAAGTGTTTATTTCTTATTATCACATAACAAATGGCTAATACAGTAGGCATGTCTAAATAGATATTAAATTAACAGCTTCCTGATATCAGAGTCATCACCGCTAACCCTTTCAGCATCTTCACAATTTCTGGGGGACAAAAGCTTCTCCGCAGATGACCCAGATTTAAGTGCTATCGCTTGCCATCTCCCAGTATCCTCTATAATTGCACTGAAATGCACTACCTGGTTTTAACAGCGGGGAAGATAATTAAATGAGAGATTGTATGAAATACATTATCTGGTGGACCACAGTGAAAAGCACATGCTTTTAAACCTTACTCAATATTGTAAAAATGTGTTCTGGAACATAAAGAGGACTCGTCCATTTTGTCCTACCTTTCATTTGCATAATTTAATGAATTCCAATTCATTGTAATTCTATACCTAGTGCAGGAGCAACATAGAATGACAGTTTGAGTTAATGAAATATGTTAACGCTATCATCATTTACTTGTATGTTAATTAGTCCAATTAATTTCCCTTGCTCTGTAATCTGAATATTGTAATAATCTTTGCTCCCCTCCAGGAATTACAAACAGACCTCTGGGATAATCTGGATAGATTCCATTGCGATTTATTCTAGATTGAAATACATTTAATGGAGAAATGAGAATATACATGTATAATATGATGCCATCGTATGGCTGTTCTCAGCTTCGGTCGCTATCAAAAAACGATAAAATCATTGATAATAAAAAACAAAACATGGGGTTAGGTTTTAGGGATTTGCGTTTGGTTCTAAGGTATGGGCGTTCTTGACTGGTTTAATTCCCAGGACAACAGTTGGTGGACAGGGCCCACAGTCGCCAAACAGGCCCTCGCATTCCCCGGTACCTCGAGGTCCGGGTTCCTGAAAAACAACCATGGACGGCGTAACAGAGCTCCCAGATGGCTTCCCAGGATGGACCTTCAGGGCTCCCAGAGTCATGGTTCCCAATAACGTGTTTGGCAGAAGACCATTTGTTTATATTGTCAATATTCTATTTGGTCTTCGAGTCACAAAAGTATGTTAGATGTAAAGCACACAAGAGACGAAGGCGATGGAAAATGTAATGGCTGTATACTGTTCTTCCTTATCACTGTTTTACTTGTTTCTACTACTGTAAACCTGACTTAATTTTTTATTGTAAAATTGTCCTCTTGTGTGTATGTGGGTGTTGGGATCATAGGTAGGCGTGCATGTGTGTGTGTGTGTGTGTGGAGGGGGGTGGAGTGTCATATGTGAATATAAATTATAGATTTGATGTAAAAACTGTTTTTTTGTAACCGATTTCCTGACTTTTCCAAATAAGATAATTTAAAATAAAAGTGAATTGTGTTTTTATGTCTGTCTGCTTTTTCATCACTTGACTTAACGAGCTAGCTTACAAAGCAAAAGAGACTAGCTATAGAGGCATGGTCAATGTCAACCATTGATTCAGGGTTTCCTATTAGAGTTCTGTTTTAGGGTTGGGTTTTTGATTCTAGGTTTTGGTTCTAGGGTTAGGGTTTCCTATTAGAGTTCATTTGTAGGCTCTAGGGTTTGGTTCTATAGTCAGGGTTTCCTATCAGAGTTGGGTTTTAAGGTTTGGTTCTTGGTTCTAGTTTTAGAGTTAGGGTTTCCTTTTTGGTTTCAGTATGGTTCTAGGATTAGGGTTTCCTATTAGAGTTTTGTTTTAGGGTTTGTTTTTTTGTTTCTAGGGTTTGATTCTAGGGTTAGGGTTTCCTAGTAGATTTCCGTTTTCTTTTTTGGTCACTGTCAACCACTGATTTGTTTGTTAGTTTTGGATTAATTCACGTTTATGTTGGCAAAACTGACCAAACTAATATTATATTGACCGCCTGAAGCACAAAGTTAAATGTATAAATAGACAACAATTAGCGAGTGCTGGCTAGAGTGTCTGTGTTTGTGATGGGGACTTATTGGAAGGTGCCGGTGGCTTGGTTTGATCCATGGGGGTACATGGTCTGAAAAGTTTGGGAACCCCCGAGGGTTTGATGAATGTGGAACATCCCTCCCCTCAATATATAAACCACAACCCTAGTGTGTGTGGTCAGGAAATAATTAATTGTGTAAGACAAAAATACAACACTCCTGTCCTCCCAGTGTCTCAATAAGCGGAGGTGGAATAGATATATAATATATAATTTTTATATCTGTATACGCACCAGTATATGGACAGGGCAGCTGCAGCTTCTCCATTGACTTTAATGTCAGAGTGAAAGCGTGTGCTATGTTGCAGATTCCTTTTTTTATAGGGTTTGACGATCACAGGCAACATCTACTTTAAAACCAAGATAACATGGAAACATTAAATTGAACCGGAAACGGGAACAATTCATTTTTTGTCTGAGCGTGTACCGAGAACCGTGGATCGCTTCAGTGATGGTGTTCCAGCATTGTGATTTACCATGAACGTAAATCACACACACTCACTCACACACTCACGCACACACACACACACACACACACACACACACACACACACACACACACACACACACACACACACACACACACACACAGACTGCTCGTGCCTGGAGATGTTTTGTGGGCTGTAGAAAAAAAACCAAGACCCATCTTTTTGTATGCTAGATGCTTCCTCTGAATAGCTTTGTAATTGTACAGCGCTCAACTTCACTCACTTCAATTCATGTGCAAAATACATAAATACAATAACTGAGGCATGGAAACACACTCTGCAATAATGTAATAACGCCCCCCCTCCCACTCCCCCACCCCCCCCCCCCCCCCCCAAGATCCATGTACGGCTGATAGGATTCAGAATACCATAGGGTTTATGCTTCTTTACCGCTGGGAGGTAATATGAACTGTGCGGGGCTGAAATGACTTATTTCATTATTCTGTCCCAGAAGATACAGCGTACTTCCCCCGAGAGGGGTGTGCCTTCGCTTCACCGTGCCCAATTTAAACTATTTCACCCAGTTGTTGAGGGATAGGCCTGCAATTTGCGCAAAATGACTATTATTTTCCTTTCTACGGAAATCAAACAACTTAAAAGTAGTGCAACAGATTCTCGAGTCTTTGTAGCTGCTTGGCCTTTTTCACCCCCCCCCCCACCGTCTTCTTACGACACGCATTCACTGTCAAAATGTTTTGCTAATCTCACGAGAATTGAGAACAGGAAAAGAAAATGTGAGTCACTTAATAATAATAATAATAGTGGTGGTGGTGGAAACAAATTGTGAGCGTGCTGTTAAATGTCTTCTTTTGGTCCATGTTGCATGGAGTGTTGCTCCTCTACCCCTCATCAGCTCATGAGTAGATCTAACATCATCTAAAGTGTCCCCCTAAACCCGACCCCTCCCCCACCCCCCGTCTCTGGGGTCCCGTCACATTCATCGTGCCCTTGATCAAACGGCAGAAGAAGACAATGTGCAGAGAAGATGGTTTTTTTCCCGCTCAGCGTGACTCAACGACTCAATAGCCTGATATTCTGCGTTCTGCTCGACGTTGGCCAATTTGCCCGCAGAAGGTCAGTGGAATTTAGTGTTTATTTCTGTATTCTACACACAATTTGGTGACCTCCCCCCCACGGTGCCGGTGGGGGGGCCCCGCAGACAAACAGACCCAGCAGGGGCAGAGGTGCTAGCCTTCCGCACGGCGGTGGCGGCGGTGGGAGGCCCGGACGTCTCAAGGTGAGCAGATAACCTGGCGGTGCAGCAGGACAAGGGTGCCATTATGCTAACTGGATAGCGACGGAGGGTAGCCACACCAGGTACTGTCCACCATCATTACTCTTATTATTATCAACCAGGAACAAAGTGGAGGTGGAAAGCTGCAGCTGGTTGGTGTGTATGTATGTACATGTGCTTGTATAACACTTTGTTTGCGAGTGACCAAGCGTGTGTGCAGGCGTGTGTGTGCACACAACACATGCAAGTGTCTGCACATGTGTGTTGGCAATGAGGAGCGGTATATCTTATTGAACTTGCTTATTGCCTATTTTACAATTCATACATCTATTACCATTCAGGCATGAGACTGAAAGACACATTTCTCTTCTACTACTACTACTACTACTACTACGACTACTACTACTACTACTACTACTACTACTATGACTACTACTACTACTGCTACTGCTGCTACCACTACAGCTGGTTTCTATCTATGTATCATAAAGTATAATATGTCCTTCTCAAAAAGCACACGTGATTGAACCACCATGATGGTTTCCTCCCGGGGTTTGGGGGGTGGGGGCGGGGCCACTGGAGCTGCAGTGGTACATAGATTGGTGGGGTCCTCGTGCTGATTGTTCACGTCCAGGTCAGGCGCACGGGTGGTCTCTGCTCGTTTGTTCGGACTCCTGCCCGAGACCCTGAGAGTGTCCTCGCAAGTCTCTCTCTCTCGCTGTCTCTCTCTCTCTCTCTCTCTCTGTGTGACAAGAGCAGCTCGCCAGCCCCATTGAAAACTATTTCACCGCCTTGTGAAACGTTTTGGAAGTGACACAAAAAAGAAGCGCACATTAAACGGTGTGACAACACTATCGCCGGGGTGGCCGAGAGAGAGCCGAGAGAGAGAACGAGAGAGAGAGAGCCGCAGGCCTCGTGCGGCCACGAGAACGGCCAGACCAGAATCTCACAACGCAACACGTTTCCCGTCTGCCGCCTGACCGAGCGACCTCCCGCCTCCTGAGTGGCGTCTCTGTGATGGCTCTCAGTTTCGTTCTTCACGTCCCGTCCCGTCCCCCGGCAGCGTTGACACAGGTAATATGCACGCCGCCGGAGACAATGATGTACATATCATCCCCCCCACAGCCCTCCATGACTGATTGAAGACTGTAATCTGTGCCGGACTTTCTCTCTGATTACACACACGTCTCGGGGAGCAAAAACAAGGACTGCGCCGCCTGCTACCGCTGCCGCCGCCGCCGCCGGGCGCACAGAACTCATCGAGGCTTTCAGCCTTCAAGAGGACTGCAGTCCACCGACTCAGAGGTGAGCTCAATTTCCCGGTCCCATTTGCACCCATTGTTGGACGTAAGTGTCGGAGAGAATGCATCTGCTGCACGCGGTGGATAGTGGATAGTGGTCAAACGGCGGTTGTCTGAAGATGTGCACACACAGGTGCGGTGCGCATGCGTGTGGAGGAAACGGAACGGAGGAACCCATCTGGGATCCGCCAAGGTCACACCCCCCTGCTGTCGATGGAGAGACGATCGCTTCAACCAGCCTCCACTCTCGCCTCGCCCCCGGAAGAGACACTCTACTACAGGGGAGCCGAGTGAGCGGGTCTGATGGGTCCCAACATGAATATATAGGAGGAGCAGTGTGTGTGTGTGTGTGTGTGTGTGGGGGGGGGGGGGGGTTCCAGATAGACGTGATCAATGTGTCCGACGACACACAGAATAAATGTTTCTTCTATCGTGTAGCGACGAGGGACAGCCAGGAGGAGGCACCACCACGCGCTACGTGAATATTTGTACACACCGGATCCCGATGCGCTCAACCGTTTCCAACGAGAGTCCGTCTCGGCGGCCCGCCCGCCCCGTCTGTTGTACGTAACCTTGCTCAGAGTTCACACCCGCCGAGCCCCGAGCCTTTCCATAAAAAACCGGGGGGTGTGGGGGGCAGGGGGGGAGAGATTCCTCCGTCCGATAATAGGTCAGGTCTTCTTTAGCGGACGGTACCTAGCACATTACAGCGCCCGGCCCTCGCGGGAGCCGTGATAATGTGTTCTGGGCAATTGACCAACACACGGCCGCGCTTTACTGCACCGCCGCCGCGGAGCTGTCATCATTACACGTCCAGACACTCCCACTTAAAGCAATATTTCACTTTGCTACAAGCCCCCCCACCAACCCTCCACCCCCGCCCCCCCTTCCCATTCCCGTTTTTTTTTTGGCGGGACTTTTATCGTGCGTTCAGTGGATCGGGAGTCGATGTGAAGGTTGGGCGTAACGCAGATGAATGGGCGGCTTTGCGGCTCCGAAGTAAGACGGGCCGAACAGACTGAGGCCTGGGAATCATTTTATCTCTCTCTCAGTCTCTCTCTCTGTCTCCCTCTCCCTATCTGTCCCTGTCTCTCTCTGACTCTGTCTCTCTCTCTGATTCTGTCTCTCTCTCTCTCTCTCTCTCTGTCCCTATCTCTGTCTCTGTCTCTGTCGCTCTCTCTCTCTCTGTCTCGCAATTTCAATTAAATTAAATTTAAAGAGCTTTATTGGCATGGGAAACGTACATTTACATTGCCAAAGCGAGTGGTAAATAAAAACAAAAACAAAACAAATCTAATTGACAATTGTCGATTTACAAATGTACAATTACAGATATTCTGTAACAAAGAAATATGTCTCTCTCTCTCTCAAGTTCTCTCTCTCAAGTTGCCGATCACATTACTCTTTGTGAAAGACACGTCCCCAAAAAAAAACACAAGAGAAAAGATGATCAAGGATGGGAGGGAATTAATCTCAAATTAGATTTTACAGCTCAAACTGAAAATAAGTTAATTATGTAGGCCTATCTCAGCTAATTATTAAAAATTAATTGCCAGGGGTGCCTTGTGTAGATTAACCCAAATTGAGACGTGTATATGTACAGTAGATGAATATGGATATGCGTGTGCATAGACATGCATGCATATGCACAGATATATATGTAAATGTATTAAACAGACAAAGGTCAAACCTTTTAAAGACCGAGCCATTGATCCCACTACCACTACCAATTTTTTATCATATTCATTCTAAAAGGGCATATTATACTGTGGCCAGATAATTCTCTGAAACAAAAAGACATGACATATGAAAATTTACACAAATTATAATAATAATAATAATCCTGGACCAGCAGCGGCGGCAACTTCCAACGCCGACAACTTTCTGATGTTTTTCCACCACCATCGTCCTCCTCCCACGCGTGTCTTGTGTAACCGTGTGTTCTGGAACCCAAACGATCGGCTTTCGAAAATAAAAAGCGAGAGCGAGAGAGAGAGAGAGAGCAAGAGAGAGGGAGAGAGGAACTTTACATTGTGCCAGAAAAAGGAATGGAAATTACGGGCAGTGTCAGATAATTGAGCTTGTCGCAGAGAGACATGCTAATAACAGACAGAGATGTGAGCGCCGTGTCACTCGGTGGCGGCGCGGGTGACAGACGCTCTCTGCCGCTGATGAGCTGTTTAGGCGGGAAATTGTTCGCACGCAAAACACCGTCGTTATTACAAGCTGGCAAGCCGCACGCGCTTGTGTACCCAATTCTGCTTGAACTGACAGAATCCAATTGACCGGCAAATATCTGTGCACTTTATTGTCTTTATTCTTGCCACAATGCGGATAATTACTGCCAGCAAGTAAAACTGAAAATAGAATTTCGGCTCACGGGGGAAAAGAATGGCAGTCGCGTCAGTCTTTTAGATATCTCTCTGCGGTTTTGGACATGTTCTGGTTAGCTTAGCACAGGCTAGGCAGGGAGATAGCTTGTAGAGCTACGGTGTGTAGCTTACGATGAGGACACGCAAAATGTAATCTCTTGTTTTTTTAAACATTGAAATGTATATTATTTTGAACAATACAGTATATATTGCTCGTAAATACATTACAGCTATTTCTAAGAGCTGTATATAAAAGGTTTCCGATATATATATATATACTGTATATATAATGTCTTTATGTGGAGTTTACAACAGTGAAAGCGTAATATGCAATTTGAGAAATGGTATACGAGGGCTACTCATGCTCGCTGTTCGACTGGCTTCAGATATCCACTCAGGAAATCTCTGCTAAGTGCTCTAGGATGTTTGTTAAGCGCTTATTAATTTGTGCGCAAGAGATGTTTTTTTTAACCAAGATAATCAAAAGGTAAATTAAAGTCACATTTGCTGCTAAAATTACGCTTAGCGTTTTCAATGCCCGTGTCTCGCTGGGTTTATTTTTTTATTCATCCGATGTCAAATGTCAAACATTTTAAACGGAAATGTCTACCGCGGCTTCACAAAGAGAAACAGCCAGCGAATGGATTCAATATCGCCACACATGGCTAGGGAGGGCAGAGGTCTATATATCTATCTGTGTGTGTGTGTGTGTGTGTGTGTGTGTCTGTGATCGTACATGTGTGTGTGTCTGTGATCGTTCATGTGTGTGTGTGTGTGTGTGTGTGTGTGTGTGTGTGTGTGTGTCTGTGATCGTACATGTGTGTGTGTGTGTGTGTGTCTGTGATCGTTCATGTGTGTGTGTGTGTGTGTCTGCATGTGTGTGTGTGTGTGTCTGTGATCGTACATGTGTGTGTGTGTGTGTGTGTGTGTGTGTGTGTGTGTGTGTGTGTGTCTGTGATCGTTCATGTGTATGTGTGTGTGTTCTAAATGTTATCGTCATGTCTCCTTGCTAAACTAAGCTACAGAAGAATTGTATTCAGTGCGTTGTATTGTAATGTGATCTAAAGTGTCTCCCCAACATGTCCGTGGGTGGTTCCACTCCCCCTCTCTATCCCTCTCTCTCTTTCTCTCTCTATATATTCTCTTAACTTTAACTTTGTTGTGTAGGAGTGTGCCTGCCTATCAGAAGGATGTCTGGGGGAGGAGGAGGGAGGAAGGGAGCGAGGTGTGGGGGGGGGGTGCGGGGGTGTCCAACACGTCGGTGGTTATCTGGGGGAGAAGTGTCCGTCCAGGGGTGAGGCTTTGTGCTGTGAACCAGGCCGGCTCTCCTCCGCCTTTGTGGCGGTAACAAGCTCAGCTCAGGCTCCAGCGAAGCGAGAAATTGTAAACTCTCCAGAGAGGCCCGCGGTGGAGATAAGGGCTTTAGTGTTTTGCTGCTGGCTGGCTCCATGTGCTGCTGGTGCTGCTGCTGCTGGCGGTGCTGGTGGTGGTGGTGGTGGCGGCGGCGGTAGTGGGGGGAGGTGGGGGGACGGATCTGATAGGGTCCCGGTCCCACGCCAGAATGGGTGTGATGATACCTCCCATTCTATGGAGAGTTATGTCTAATCCCCCCCCTCTCGCCAGTGTATTCACTTGCAAATACTCCTGTCACCATTAATATGTATTAACATCCTCCTCCTCCTCCGCGACAACGACAAGGACGCTGTTCAATCCAGATTTATCGGACCCCCGCCTGCCCACCCACCCGCCCGCCCGCCCGCCTCGCCGCTGCCCTCGGACCGCCGCACTGCCGCCGCCGCTGAATAAGAAGAATAGTTTTTGAATGCTGCCATTCAGACACACACACACACTCTTGCCCGGAGACACAGCACAGGGTGCAGTGCGCACACAGACAGGAGGACTGGGCGGGCGGCGGGGGTTGATATACAAACCGCGTGGAGTGGAGAGGACCGTCCAGGTCGCGGCTCTGTAAGACATGACCTCGTAAAAAAAAAAACAAGGAAGCATGAATGTGTGATTTGTTGTGATGCGGAGAATTATGAAATAATAATAAAAGAGAGAATGCGATGACAAGGATTTATAAGAGGGGACGCAATGATAGGATATGATGACCAAAAGATGAAAAAAACATCAAAAACATTTACATTTACATTTGGGGCATTTGGCAGATGCTTTTATCCAAAGCGACTTATTATAATAAATAAGTACATTTGTCGAATAGCAATACCCGAGAAAGGACTACTTCGCTGTGGTACATAAAGATAAGAATAGAGCAGGTTTCAAGGAACATTTACATTTACATGAAAACATAGAAAAAACATCAAAGGAATAAAAACAGATCAAATCAAATAATAATAACATAACACAATGAAGGTGTTTCTGTAACATAACACGCTTCTATCATTAAATCAACAGCTGCCGTTTGTTATTCCACTGATGTAAACGGCAAAAATAATAGAAGTACAATCAAGACCCTTACATGCAAACATTGGTAAGACTTTACAATAAGTGTACATTTATGTTGACTAAGTTATTATTTATATGATTTAATAAGGGTTAGGGTTAATCCTGCCCACTAACCCTAACCCCTATACTCATGCTATATAATAATGCTCATTACCGTATTAAGTAATGTCAAATAACTGTTCATTAATGTACCCTTAATCGTAGAGTGTTACATCGCCGTCATTATTATCAGTATCATGTGATTTAAGCGTAAGCTCAAGGCACATTTCTCCCGCTGTAGTTATAAGCTGCCACACGTCGGCCATTGTTATCTCCACCCTAGCCGTTTTATTAAGCTTAAGCTGATATATTGCTTTATTCGACTGAGCAATCGAATATTCATTTAACAAGATAAAGACGTGGGACTGGGATTTGTGTGCGGCTTCCTGCCTTGATTTGGGGCGTCCTAATCCACCCAGAAAGACCCATGGAGACCTCTGAGAAGCTCATTAAGGCGGCGGTGGTGACGGCGAGGCCCCTATAAACCCGAGGTCCCCATAAGCCCGACCCCCCCCCCCCCCCCCCACCGGCTGCATTAAGAGTCAGCAGCCATGCAGCCGTCTGCATGTCAGCTCCCCTGGCAGAACCAGAATCATGTTGTCAATTACCGGAACGTGTTTATGGAAATTACATGTTTGTTAACATGCTGGAAAAAAAAACCTGTGCTCCGGACTCAAGCAGCGTGAGCCCGCAGAGAGAAACAATTTCGCCGGGAAATCACCTTTCAGATGGAGGTAGGTGATCCTCATCAGATTACAGACACGGGTGGCATTTCTGCTCACTATTTTGAGGAGGAGGAGGAGATAGGAGGAGAGAGAAAAAAATATGAAATAAGTGCCCGACCATAAGACTAGGACAAAATAAATGGAAGGCAGGTACAGGCAAGCCATTGTGAATTCAAGTTCGTTTCAAAGATTTTTTGGGGGAAAAACCAATTAATCACAGAGAGCGACTGCGATTGATTTTTCTTTAAAATATGTTCATCCTCTCACATTTTTTGTCCGCGGTTATTAACCAGAAAACCGCATCCGAGAGAGAAAAGTTATTCACGCATCGCTAAAGAGAGCATTTCTCCCCGAGAAAAAGGAAAATTCTCTGGTCTAGCCTGCGTGTGTCTACTGAGATGCAGCCAGCGAGATGTTTACATCCGCTTACCTGTTTATACTCGCTCATGTGTGTGACGCCTGATTTCAGCTCACGAATGATCATGAAACAGAGACGAGCGGCGACAGGCAGGCAGACGGGCAGGCAGACACGTCTCCCCGCTGCCCGGCCCGAGCTCATCTCAGACGAGGTAATTTTGTTGGAGCAATTACCTGCGTAATGTATTCCACAGCCGGGGCATCTCCTCGCTGCTCAGGTGAACCGTTGACAGCATGTTTTGATTTCTGAAGCAAGTGGTGCGCCTTTCACTTTGTGATCGTGCCGAGATATGCCTGTCTGTCTGTCTGTCTGTCTGTCTGTCTGCCTGCATGTCTGTCTGCCTGCATGTCTGTCTATCTGCATGTCTGTCTGTCTGTCTATCTGCATGCCTGTCTGTCTATCTGCATGTCTGCCTGCATGTCTGTCTATCTGCATGTCTGTCTGTACCGGTGTGTCTGTCTATCTGCCTGTCTGTCTGCCTGTGTGCCTGTCTGTCTGTACCAGTGTGTCTGTCTATCTGCCTGTCTGTCTGCCTGTCTGTCTACCTGTGTGCCTGTCTATCTGAATGTCTGTCTGTCTGTATGTCTATGTCTATCTACCTGTCTGCCTATCTGCCTTCCTGTCTGTCTGTTCATCCGCCTGCCTGTCTGCCTTCCTGTCTGTCTGTCTACCTGTCTGGCTGTCTGTCTGTCCATCCACCTGTCTGATACCCTGTACGTCCACCTGTCTGTCTCTCTGTAACTATCCCATGGTGCACTCTGTTGTACATATACTGTATAATATATCATATATCATATATCAAATATAATATATAATATATCAAATATCAAATATAATATATAATATATCAAATATATCATATATCATATATCAAATATAATATATAATATATCAAATATAATATATATCATATATCAAATATAATATATCATATATCAAATATAATATATAATATATCAAATATAATATATCATATATCATATATCATATATAATATATTCATATATCATATATCAAATATAATATATCATATATCATATATAACGGCAGAAGTCAGTCAGCAGTGGCGGCTCGCGACTTTGTGGACAAGACAAGGCGGACAATTAAGGCCTTTTATTAATTAATATTTTTTAATTAATATGAGCGTAAAACTGTTCCAGGAGCTGCAGACACCGTGTCTCTTCTAGTGTCTTCATTACTCTCCCCCCCACCCCCCCGTTAATGTCTCTCTCTCTCTCTATCTCCCTCTCTCCTTCTCTCTCTCTCTGTCTCTCTCTAAATAATGCCATCTATTAGGGTTGCCAGGTTGGGTCGTATTTTAAGTAAATGAACAACTGAAAAACTGTGCTAAGCCAAAACTCTACATCTGGCAACAGAGCCACAACCTCCGTAAATGTAGCTTTCATTTCTTTTTATTTTAATCACGTTTGGTGTAAGCCAAGAGCAATCGCCTTGTTACGTATCTATTGTGGAATAGAAATTAAGTGTACCACTTGTACAAGAGTGCCAACACATCCTGTCATCACATCCGCCGCCATCTCGGGCGGCTGCCTGCCAGTGTTGCTCCTAGCGATCGTGTACTTTTTTTCCGACTTGTTTTAGAATTATTGGACCTCATTCTCGAACATTTTCTTAAGTGTCTTCTTAAATATCTTCTTACGAACTTCGTAAGAACAAACTTAAGAAATCTGTCCGCCGGTTTCATGAACGCGGGGAAATGTGTTCTTAACCCGCCAAAGTGTTCTCAGCTGCGCGCCCCCGATGAGGAATGCCACTGATTCTTAAATGGAACACGCGTGCTGTACACCTGAAGTAGCATACAGACACGCCCCGCCAGCTCCTTATAAGGGCAACAACAGGACCGTGTGCACACAGAATCATGCCAAAGCGAACAGTGAAAACCGATGGTGCACCGGCCAAACCAGTCACATGTCACATCAACATCATACCAGTAAGATGAGCAGTGGAATGTTTCTCCACTGGCTCTTACAATGTACACACTAAGCAAGGTCAAGAAAATAGAACCAACAATGAAAAATAACAATAGAGAACAAGATGGCTGAGAACAGATTCAATTGTACAGTTAGTTAAATACATGAGTAGGCTACTTGTGGATCTTGATAGGGCCTATCATGGGTGTAGAATTTAGTGGGGACGCTGGGGACATGTCCCCACCGGGGGGGACGCTGGGGACGCTGGGGACATGTCCCCACCAATATCCAGCGATATTCAAATATTCTCGTATTTATTATTATTATAATTATTTACATCTGAGGATGTCTGTAGAATTGATGTGAATGCAATCACCAATGATTTCTCACAAATTCAGCCCTTAAGAACATGGGCGCACTCCAAACAGGTCGCTACGACTGCTTTTCCGCGTTCTTAAATCCTGTTCTTAGCTAAGAACCAATCCCAGATAAGAAAACATTCATGAATGCCAGAATTGTCGCAGGAACTTCGTAAGTGGACTTAAGAAGAAATTTCTTCTTAACCTTTTCTTAACTGCGTTCGAGAATGAGGTCCATTGTTATTTAATTAGCTAAGATAAGTGATTTTGTAAAGCCGAACAAGAATGGCTCAGAGAAGACTCTTTCTTCTTTTTTCAATCAGCGTAATTTTTATAAGTACATTTACTGTGCTCGGACGCCCAGCATCGGGGAACTGCGGGACGGCGGCAGCGGGGCTCCATATGGTACACCCAGAGATCAGACTGCTGAACCTCTGACTGTGTGTTGGGGCCGGTGGGAAGACCCGACACCCAGGGGAGCTGAGGAGGGAAATACCGGGGCTGCAGGGCCGGGAGGAGAAGACGCTAAAGAGGAGAAGAATCGCCCGTATCTCCCATCCATCATCATGGGGAAACGTAGATCTCTGAGTGGAACCAAGATGGACGCGTTTAACATCACTGACAAGGGAGCGAGAGTGTGTTTCGGGCGAGGCCTCTGTTATGTGCTTCACAGAGACATGGCTGCATAACAATGTTCCGGACTGTATTGGACTTAGCCGGCTTTCAGCTGGTGCGGGCGGACAGGAGTTGCAAAGAAAGCGGCAAGAAGGAAGGAGGGGGAGTCGCTGTTTACGTGAACAACCGATGGTGCGACCCTGGACACAGTGAAGGGAACGTGTGTGCAGGCCCGGACATCCAACTGCTGCCAGTGGAGTCTCCGTCCATACTACCTGCCCAGAGAGTTTACCCAGACCATTATTATTGTTGTTTACATTCCTGTTTACAGACCGCGCGTCTACAGACTCTGCACCCAAGCGCGTTTATATCAATATCGGGTGATTTTAACCACGTTACTCTGACATCAACCCTGCCCACATTCAAACAGTTTGTGGACTGCAAAACCAGGGAAAATAAAACACTGGACCTGCTGTATGCCAATGTTGAGGAGGCATACAGCTCCACAGCTCTCCCCCCTCTGGGCAGATCAGATCACAACCTGGTCTACCTGAGGCCCCTCTATAAACCAGAGGCAACCAGTGGTCACCAGAACCACTGGTTCTGGTGACCATCCTGAGACCACCGGGGGTGGTCTCAGGATGCAGAAGAGACTCTCCAGGGCTGTTTTGAGCTGACAGACTGGGATGTTTTCTGTGATGGACATGGGCAGGACATAGACAGACTCACAGGCTGCATAACGGACTATGTACATTTCTGCACGGAAATGTACATTTGTGCATTTTTGGGCGGCTGCAGAGCAACATGTTGGACACTATAGTGAGCAACACGGGAGCACCTCAGGGGACAGTCCTGTCTCCCTTCCTGTTCACACTCTACACCTCAGACTTCAGATACAGCTCACAGTCCTGCCACCTGCAGAAGTTTTCGGATGACTCTGCCATTGTGGGCTGTATCAGCAAGGGACAGGAGTCCGAGTACAGGAGTGTGGTGGACAGTTTCGTGGAGTGGTGTTGACTAAATCACCTGCAACTCAACATCTCTAAGACTAAGGAGTTGGTGGTGGATTTCAGGAAGCAACCGACTCACCCGAAACCGGTCATCAGGGGGACTGAGGTGGACCTGGGTGTTCACATAGACAATAAAATGGACTGGACTAAAAACACAGAGGCCCTGTATAAGAAAGGTCAGAGTCGCCTGTATTTCCTACGGAGACTCAGATCTTTCAACGTCTGCAAAACCATGCTGGAGATGTTCTATCACTCTGTGGTGGCCAGCGTCATCTTCTACGCTGTTGTGTGCTGGGGCAGCAGGGTGAAGGCAGCCGATGCCAACAGACTCAACAAGCTCATCAGGAAAGCGGGTTCTGTCCTGGGAGTGGAATTAGAGTCTTTGGAGGTCTCGGAGAGGAGGATGCTAAGTAAACTACTCAGTATTATGGACAACGCCTCCCATCCCCTGCACGCCACACTGGTGTCATACCAGAGCACCTTCAGCCGTAGACTGAGATTACCGAGGTGCACCACAGAACGCCACAGGAGGTCCTTTCTGCCTGAGGCCATCAAACTCTATAACTCCTCCCCCTCTGTGCATCAAACTCTATAACTCCTCCCTATAACTCCCCCTACAAGACAATGAACACAGCAATATAATGTGCAACATTACCTCTCAACATCCATGTGCATTTTCCGCAGTATTACTTTCCTCAGTATTAAGTGCAATATTAATATTACTGTCCAACATCATGTGCAATACTCATGTACTATATTATTATTATCATGTTGTCTATATATATTATCTATAACACTACCTCTCATCTCCTCTCATCATCATGTGCAATAATATTCACTTCATTTATGCCAAATTATTTTCACCATCGGAATATCTTATCTTGCCTACATATTTGTATATTTTAACTGTAAATTTGTAAATCTGCTCGTTTATTTTTATCATTCTGTTGTTTTCCATATTGTTTTATTGTACTGTATCGCTATGCAACCTGGCACAAGAATTTCCTTCGGGATAAATAAAGTTCTATTCTATTCTATTCTATTCTATCAACATACACAAAGGACCCACTAATGGACATACCCCGACGCTATGTTGGTAAAGAACACTATCACTACAGTATCACTACTACAACTACACTATCACTACGCAATGACTACTACAACTACACTATCACTACGCAATCACCACTACCACTGTCACTAGCACTACCATACTATCACCACTCCTACCACTTCCACTACTAAGACTGTAAGTCATCCCCGTTCCTATGGGAGCTGTCAGCTCTCCCCGAGAACATCACCGCACACTGAAGCTGTCATCACACAATTACTCTCCTCCTCCTCCACCACCACCTCCTCCTTCCCCATCATCTCCTCCGCCACCACCTCCATCACCCTCCAACCACCACCACCACCACCCTCCGACCACCACCACCTCCTCCACCACCTCCCCCACCATCACCCCCACCACCCCCAGCACCACCACCGCCGTGGGTCCCTACAGCTCGTCAGCGTAGCGAAGGGGACACACTTTACCATTCAGATTGTGTTCTCCATCATTGGCACTTAAATGCTGCACTCCCCGGGGGGGTGGGGGGGGGGGTGTCCTCTCCGTGAAAAGATAAAGATGTCTGTAATCTGCTAGAGCGGCCATCTCTCTGATAGCTTGTCAGGCGCGGTTTTGTTGTTGGGGGGAGAAGTTGTCAAAACGTCTTTGTTGTCTCTGTTCTTTTTGGTAGCTATTTGTTGTATTGCTATACATTTGTTGAATGTGTGTGTGCATGTGTGTGTGTGTGCGTAGCGGATTCTGTGTACAGTAAAGAATCGAAGTGGTGTCCAGACAGTGTAGTTATCACTGAAGGACAAGAGATGTGATAGATATAGAATAGCATAATTGCATATTCTGTATAGTATTATGCACACACACACACACACACACACACACATACATACATAGATACACACATACATACACACATACACGCATACACACATACACACATATAGACATACATACATATACAGTATATGTGTGTATGATAATATATACTATATATATATATATATATATATATATATATATATATATATATATATATATCGCTCACCTTCTGGTCCACCTGTCCATTCAAGTCATTACAACATGTGGAACATCTTCCACATTTCATTACCAATATGCTAGTGTTTATGCTGCAGTGTTGGCTTATTGGCTTATTGTTGGCTTATTCCCCGTTTGCTGAAATGTAGCTGTGTTTACATTGGCGTCTACATTAGCTTAGCACCTGTCTGATTAACCAGCCAGACATTGTGTGTGGGTGCACGTGCATCTGTGTGTGTGTACGGTATGTGTGTACGCATGTGTGTGTGTGTGTGTGTGTGTGTGTGTGTGTGTGTGTGTGTGTGTGTGTGTGTGTGTGCGCGCGCGTGTGTGTACTCTAGCTCCACTGATACCCACACTGACCACAGAAACACAACCGGTATGCATGTGCAGGTCTTTACAGATTGAGGTTTACAAGCCAGATGGGTTGTAATGATCGTCGGATCAATTCAATGTTTGTGGAACTTTATGCCTTTTATTACGGCGTGTTGTTCTTTCGTGTATTCTCCTCCGATGAGTCGGAATACCGCCCCCCCCCCCCCCACAAACCCCCCCCCCAGCCCCGAGAGACTCCGGTTCCAGAGTTCTGGCCCCGGGGAGCCCTGGGGAGTCAGAGCGCTCGTCCTCTGGCTCTGTCGTCACTGGCGGCCATGCTGCACTAGGTTTTAGAGCCCACCTTGGGAGAGCAGGTTGCCAGCGGTTATATTGCGCGCCGACATATGGCTAATGTTGCACTATACCGCCACAATATGTCGCCGGGGCGTTGTCGAATCCATAAAAACGGAACGCAGGAATGTCGACGTGTCGTTTACCTCGAGCGGGCCGGAGGCGGTTTGAGGACTCTTTCTTTCTTTCTGTCACATTTTAATGACCGATAGCTAGCTAGCTTGCTTGCTTGCGTCGTTGTTATTTGTCGGGGTTTTTTGTTTGTAAAGTTTCTGTGATGAAGACAATGCAAGTTAACGTAGCGGGCTAATGTTTTTTTTTTAAAACATGATTTCAAGAAAAAAGACAAAGAAATCAACAACAACAAGTGAAATGATCCAACACTGGTCTTACAATCGAGCATACATTGTTATCCCGCCAGCCATCTGTAACATTGTGCACTTCCATTCAATCATATCCTAAGCGTCGTTCTGTTGACTGATGTGAAGAGGTTAATTCTTCACTTTGGAACCTGTGACCCTGCCTTTGTCACTTTGCCTTTTATCGCCATAATTGAGACTCTTTAGTGGGGCTTTTGTTTCTCTTCTTGGCTATGTAATGAGCTGGATAGATCCTCAACACGCTCGCTCACAATGCGCTAATCTGACTACATTGTTTGACAAGTGTGTTCCTTACAGCTTGGAGTGGGAGTGATGTAATCTAAGAATAATGATGCCTGTGAACAGTATGGGGGAGGTAAGAACCGTTTTAGATTTGCACAGGTTAAATGTAATAGCCACTCCACGTCTCTGTGGCTTGGAGTTTGTGGACAACAAGTAACAAAAAATTTTTAGTCAACTTTTTCCGCGAGAGAATTGTTCATATTATTCCTGGTGTATTGCCGTTCCATGTATTCATTGTTGTTACAATCAACGTTATCTCGTTGTCTGTGGCCGTCTAATATCAGGTGACATAATTCTTCAAATCAAACCAGGTACCTAACACGTCACATTTTTTGTAGTGTAAAGCCATGGTTCCATATATTCAATAAACGTCGTTGTTTTGTTTTTCCCTGTGTCTTTTTGTCTCGCTAACATGTCATCTTTAACCCTGCACCCTGTAGCGTCTGCAGCCGTCTGATATTAGCTGAGGACATACGTACTCGTGATTTTGGGTATCAGGTACCTGAGCGTTACAGGTGGCCATCAAAAGCCCTTGATGGCCACCTGGCATTTTGGGAACAGGAAAGCACGTCAAGGTTGCAGATGATGAATGACACCCATCAGAGTCACCTTTTCTTAAATATTTCATCACTCCTGATATTCGCAAATTAACAACCTTCCTGGTGCCCGTTCAGTTTCCCCTTTGAAAGACACCGTGTGAATCCAAAGTCTTAACTGCCTAAAATTTACAACTGTTCTATTTTTCATACGGCAGAATCAATACCAGGTCTACCAGGTGCGGGAAGGGAATAAAAATTTATGGTATCTTGCAATTTAATGGTTGAAAAGATGCAATTTGAAAGATCATAAATTGTGAAGGAGCTTATGGTTCATTGCCCTTGATTCAGTGCTCGCTGTTGGAACTTGATTTGCGAGTGTCTGCAAAGTGTGATTAACGAGGCGCCGCGTGCGCCGCCGCAGAACGCTACGGCCCCGCTAATGCTCTTCATTAGAATAAATAAAATACATTGACTGCAGCTCTGTGAAAACTCTGTAATGCTTAAAACCCTGACGGAGCGGCCATCCCTCAGTCAACCATCTAGCCTAGCGCTGTCCCTCCTCCTCCACCTGACATTACCCCTGACAGTCCCAGCAGGCCCCCCACGAGTCCACCGCGTGACTGCGGGGACCTCCTACATGCAAGCCCGCCGTTTAGTTCACTGGTAATCATAAATCCGAGTGCTTTTGTCCTGAAATGTTTCATGGGAAGGGGGGAGGGAGGGGGAGGGAGGGGGAGGTATGGGAGGTGGGTGGGGGGTGCAGTTTATGAAGTATTAATGCATGAAATAGCATTTCAAGCTGATAAACGGTTTGCCGAAGCATCGGTATGTGGCATATTGTTTGTAATAACATTTACCAGCGGGGTTTTCCTTTAGTATATATCGTCCAGGTATGATGGTGTGTGGCGTGGCACAGTTCTCCTGTGCTGTGCAGGACCTTATGCATCCCGCATAGTTCTATATCTATGACTGTCAATGACCTAACTGATCAACATTGACTCGTAAATTGTGGTGCCAAGACCGAACTATATTCTTGTACTACGGCAGCATCTCAAAAATGTACATGAAAATGCATGTCTTGAAGAGGGTTGACTAACTATTCAAAACAATGTCCTCTTATATTGCGATCAAACGCTCCCCTGCATTTGTGTCCTGGGGGAAGTAAATACATCTAAACCAGAAACAGGGCATGTGTTTGTCACGCACAATGCAATATAAACGTTTCATTTAAATTTGTGCCATTATGTTATTTCTTGCTGACCTTTGAGCCCCCCGTGTGTGTGATTCACGGACCCGCCGTGGCAAAGACAGAGACTTAATACGAGGAGCTTGAATGAAAGCTCCGGGCCTCGGGGTCTGAGCCACTTAAGAGGAGATGTGGCGCTGTGCAACGGGGGTGGTGAGGGTGGTGGTGGTGGTGGGTGGATGACAGGGTTCCTGTGCAGAGCTGTGCATGGTCGCCAGCTTGCTCTTGTCTCTTTTCTCTGAGACACTCTTTTGCAGCCGCAACACAGGGGGCCTGACTCACTCCCTCCCCACCCTCACCCCGTTCACCCCGTTCACCCCACCGCCCCCCCCAACCCCCAACCCCCGGGCCTGCAGCCACCCCCACCCACCCACCCACCCACCCACCGGGCCCGCAGCCTTTATTAGCTCTGCGCCCATTAAAAGCTGACCGGAGCCGTCATTCTGCATGGAGGCCGTTTAATTGCATGCTGCTGTGCTATCGCTCCTCTATGGGGGGAACTAATAACTGCCGGTCTCGCAGCCAGATAGCACTATGAGCTGAATATCAACTCCAGTAGAAAGCTACTTTGCTTTTCAGCCTTTCCTGTTCATCCCCGTTCCATGATCCCCGAGCTCCGTGTTCGTTATTTTAAAATCACAGCGGAATACCAGTGCCCTGTGATTTAAACGCACGCACGCATTTTCCTGTGTGAATGTTGGTTTACTGGCTTATACCGTCTTTAGTGCGAGGTACACTTGTACACAGATATGTACCTTACAGTAAAGGACGTTTTGTGTTTGAATTGGAATAAGATGGGAGATGGGAGAACGTGTTAAATGGTTTACAAATAATCAGTAATTACCTGATTGTGACTGCATAAAAAAAAAAAGAAGTGATAAATCTCAGAAGCGTAATCAAGCGTTTTTAGCTGGAAAATAAAATGGTAATTAAAAAGCTGCCACAAATTAGGTGTTCAGTTCTAAGCAACTTCAGAGGAATTTCTGAATACGTATTCATCCGCGTCAAGATCACAGACACATTGCTGCACACAAGGCCCCCTTGCAAACGGCGGTGCTGGGTCCACGGTGATCTCGAGGGGGGGGGCGGGGGGGGGCACTCAGGGTGTGGTCCCGGCTCTCCTGTTCAGCCCGCGGTTCCCCTCAGCATCCAACGGCCCGCATGGTGACCACTGATAGGTTCCCACGCGAGAGTACCGGAGACCCACAAGTAATTAATTACGTCGGAGCTGTCCTGATGTTTAGGCTTGTTTACCTGTTCTGTTTGTGTTTCTCTTCATGATTTCCCCCGGTAGTTTGTCTTTTCTTTTCAAATTCAGGGGGACAATGTGTACAATTATTTCTATTTTCTTTTTTCTTTTTCATCATCGGCCAAAAATACAGATTGTTTGCCGCACACACATACACACACACACACACACACACACACACACACACCGCTCACATGTGGCTCGCTGGCTGTTTGAGAATGGCGCAGCGTAGCCGGACACAGACACAAAAACGGTATAAGGTCACTGCTGAAGAAAACAGGAAACCGAAGTTTGTTATTGTTGTTTCTTAGCGCACAGTGCATATTTGATGGTGTGTGTCTCTGTGTGTGTGTGTGTGTGTGTGTGTCCTCTATGAATAATCCGCACTTCATTTCCACCAAACATCTGCACCTCATCATTACAAACTGTCTTCAAAACAAGATGAACAAAATGCTGTTTTGGACATCCGACATGTAGGAAAATGAATGTTTATCGTTTCAAATTCATCGATGGCATGCATCAACGTTGGTCACGCTAAACAAGACGGTGTCTCCCAGAACTACCAGAGCTCTGAACCCAGACACATGGTGGTCGTGTGGACTGTGTTCCATCGCAGACTACAAAGGGAGAAACGGCAGTGATAACCAGACCTCCAGAGCTTCTACGTAGGGTTTGAGGTGAGCAACTCCATGCCCTACCGTGAGGCTATAGCTGAGGACTGCACAGCTGACGTGAGGAGAACTTTTAAAAGAGTATAAACCCTCCGCAGTCATCAGGGCCAGATGGCATTCCAGGCCGCGGCGTCAGAGCATGTGTGCCGAACATCTAGCGGAGGGATTCACCGCTATATTCAACGTCTAACCCTGAACCAGTCTGCAGTCCCCACCTGCTTCAAGCAGACCACCATTGGTCTCCCTGCACCAAAGAAACCTTCCAGCACCTGCCTGAACACTGCATCACTGACATCCATCATCGTGAATTGCTTCGAGCGGCTGGTCGCAACCCACATCTGCTCTGCCCTCCCTCACGCCCTGGACCCCCCTCAATTTGCGGATATACAGACGAGACCATCGCCCTGAAAGTGCACACCGCCCTCTCCCACCCCGGATAAGGGAAACGCATACGTGAGGATGTTTGTTTGTGGTGGTGAGACTGGCGGTCACCTCACTGTCCAAACTCTCTACAGGTGCTCTGTCGTGTGCATCCTCTCTGGCTGCATTACGGCAGTTTCGTTGCTAATTTAACCTTTATTTACTGTTTTTAATACACCGACTGTGCAGTTACATTATGTGTCCGCGCTTAATTTCATAGCTAGGATTTGTGACGTGTGTCTTCCATGAAATTACGTTTTGGAAGATACAGGTCATGTCGGAATCAATTGTGAATTTAATGTAAGTGTTTTATTTATTAAATTCACGGTATAAAACGGGGTCATCCTGAACAGTAGAATTCTGAGGACAGGGCAGTAACAACAATTCTTATAATAATAATAATTCTGAAATAGTGGTGAGGAATGTGGTTTAAGCCGGGCGGCGTATTAAAACACAGTTGCCCGCTTGTAGCGTAGCATGCGCCACTTGTATCGTAGCAGGCGTGCACCACTTGACGCTGCTTGGCGTCGGTGTGAACTGAGCACGCTTTTGACTCACACCTCCTCCTCCTCCTCCTACTCCTCCTCCTCCTCCTCCTCCTCCTCCACCCAGGAAGAGCGCCACGGGAACACTAGTGCTCCCTGATTATTCCCTGCAGACTGCAGAGAGAGAGAGAGAGAGAGAGAGAGAGAGAGAGAGAGAGAGAGAGAGAGAGAGAGAGAGAGAGAGAGAGAGAGAGGGGTGGAGAGAAGGAGATAGAGAGCTAGAGAGGGGGACGGAGAGAGAGAGTAAATGGGAGAGAGACAGTGGAAGAAAGGAGAGCAACAGAGATACAGAGAGACAGGGAGAGTGAACAGAGAGGGAGAGAGAGAGAGGGGGAGAGAGAGATAAAGAGAGGGAGAGGGAGAGACAGAGAGTGAGCGAGAAAGAGAGATATAAAGAGATGGGGAGAGACAAGGGTAAGGAGAGACACAGAGCAAATTGGAGACCGAGAGAGAGACTGAGAGAGAAGGAGGGAGGGGAGGAGGAGGAGGAGGAGGAGGAGGATGAGTGTGGACGTGAAACATAATCATTTTGAAAACTTTAACAACACACTCCTCATCATGTGTGGAGTGTGAGCAGGCGAGGTGGGGAGGGGCGCAGGTCAGCCGAGCTGTGAATAGACCTCATCAGGGGGGGTGAGGGTTCACTTCTTGTATTAGTTACACCGGAGTCACCCCGCGAACCGCAGCCAAATAAGCCGCTTAACGCAATTATTTGCAATCACTGGATGTGGTATTCATTATGAAATATATATTTTTGTCCCCTCTCTCTCTCTCTCTCTCTCTCTCTCTCTCTCTCTCTCTCTCTCTCTCTCTCTCTCTCTCTCTCTCGCTCTCTCTCTCTCTCTCTCCTTGCTCTCACCACCATCACCGCTAACATCATTTCTTATTGTTCGCGTGAAGAAAATCCACACAAAAGAGCGTCGTAAGTGTTTTCACAGGGAGAAGGCCATCCGTTTGAGATTCTTTTAAAGTCTGATTAAACTTTGGAACGCCGCCGCAAAAATTTAGTCTTATTACGGCGCTGACCCTCGCCGAGGCACAAGACGGCCGCCCCCTTGAGCACCATTTCTATCGGGCTGATTTATAAATACACGCTGTTCACAAACGCATCACAATAGTCACATCATAAGACAATTAAAATGATTCCGTCTCATTCTTCTGCTCCCACTTTCTGCACAGATTTTCCTTATTAACCCCATCAGTAGTTTACCAACCTCTCACGAGTACCTCCATCACCTATAGCTGCTGAAAATACACCAGGATGAAAAATGTTGCCGATGGAACGAACACTACGAAATGTTAACACACCGCTATAGAGAGGAGGGGCCTTACAATAATAACGCGAAAACTTATTTTCTCTGAGATTTTCCATGCATCTGTGTTTGTGTGCGTTGCGATAACTATTTTCGAGAACAGAAAATTAGCCTCATGTGCTATTCGGTAACGCAACGCAAACATCGCCGTAATTAGCAGTGTCTCCACACCGCTATACGTTTTTCTGGTTTTTTTTTCCTTCTGTTTAAGGTTTATTTTTCCCGCCACTCTGCATATTTCTGCCTTCCAGATAGAAATGCAATTAAGCGCAAACATTTTACTCCCCTCTCCCCCTCCTCCCCCTCCTCCTCCTCTCTCCCTCCACCAAATCACTTGAGCCGATGTAATTAGGGAGAGGATGGCTTTGATAGAATAACTTATAGAATTGCACATTGTGGAGCCTCGCCAATTATATTGTTCTGATTGTACGTCGGGTTAAACATAAAGTTTTGTACAAATATTTAGGGTATCGTTGCATTGACAAGCACCTGCTCTATAGCGCATAATATTGACATCGATTGCGCTCATGGAAACAAAGCATTTTGATGGTGAGGTTGCTGTGAGCATTAATCTGCATTAGTAGTAGTAGTACGATCGCTTGTGCTCTCTGACACAACCTAAAGACCTCAAATCTAAATGGTAAAAAGTAAAACTTAAATGCTTAGAATCGAGTGGAGTGAACATGTAAACTCAAGTAGCTCACGTGGTGTAAGCTTGTGTACTAAACCATTTCAGATTCCACATTCGAGTCAAAGAGTTGTGCGAGAACTTCCTTAGCGTGACACGCCACAATCCTGCCGCCGCCGTCGCCGCCGCCACCGCCGCCGTCGGTCACAATGGAATGAAATAAATAATTTATGCAGCAGGGAAATGGTGTAATTAGCAGGCAGTTTGTGTCTCCTTTTGATAAAGCTGAGGAGGGCTGGGAGCTCTGTCACCAGCCAGCCGTGCACAGATTAGCATCTCGTCTGAACGAGGAGGAAGTCGAGTGTGTCCGCGAGACAAACGTAATCACTCTCGCTGCGGGACAAAGTTAAGAGAGACACCCTTCACTCCCTCCCCAAGGCCCACTATACTTTACTCTTACTTTTTGTTATAAATGTACATCATCACTACTTATTATAATCCATTATGTGGTAATGGAATACATTAACTTCTAGACACATGTTATGCAGTCCTGACTTCTATATATAAATACAATAGTTATACTTTTGGCTTCAGGAACAATACTGATACTCATTTTTATTGTTTTTATTGTTAGAGACAAACATCTGTCCATCTCTCTCTCCCCTCTGACCCTATGTCTCTCTCTCTCCCAGAGGGGCCCTATTGTTGTGCACTAGTAGGAGTGTGTTGTCGGAGAGCGAAGCTTCCGGGACCTTCCGGGCGATCATTCTGACAACTGTGGACAACAACATTCTCCACGCGCCGCTCAGGAAAAGGCCCGGTGTGTCAGGGCCTCACTTTACACACACACACACACAAACACACACGCACACGCACACACACACACACACACACACAAACACACACACACACACACAGGCGCACAAAAGGTTTCCATAACTCACACAACCGCCACCCAAGAGTCACCCAATCGCAGCTAATAAATAATCTAATAAATAAATAATAAATAAATAAAATATTCAAAATATTCCAAAAAATCTAATTTAAAAAATAACAAATTTTCACGGAATGTACACTTTCGTTTTCGCATTTCTTTATCGTAGAAGTACCACAGAGTTCCGAACATCGGGAAGAAATTAGCGAAAACGAAAGTTTACGTTCATAATGTTTACACTGATATATATATATACTGTATATATATATATAAAATCGGAACGGTGCTAAGCGGAAGTGATGGGATGTGTGGACGTGAGTTGCGGATCATGTGATGTGCGAATCACGTGACGTGAATGTCGTGAAGAGGCTGAGTGACGACGTACTTCCTTTTGTTTTTGCGCGAGAGCGGGAGACAAAGGGGGCCAATTAGAACGCAGCGGAGATGCCATGTGACAGGCCAGGGCCCCGGGGGTGTCGGAGGGGGCAGGGACACGGGTGGGCGGGGCCGGCCTGTCAGGGGTGCTTTTGAAAAAGATAACAATAAATAGTTAATAATGACACTTAATGAGCTTGATTAAATTGATTTGTTACAGGAGAGGGAAAAAAAACCAGGAGCCAAGGGTGGATGTAGGCGATAATGAGACATTGATTTTAATAAATAGGGAATATTCTGCTGGAAGTTCTGCTGCAGAATGCGACTTGGAAGAGGAAAAAGTGTGAGTGTGGGGATACAAAGGAATATTTAATAGATTCTCAGCACAGACACGTTTTAGATAATTAGATGAATTTCACATAAGGGCACCCATACCTGGCGCCAGGCAAGCACAAAGCATGAATATGGTTTGATTGTTAATTCTTCTTGTTTTTTTTCCACTAAACTTCCTATACAATACTTCACACTGTATATGAATACCATTAAATTATGCTGTTATGGAAGCTGTAATGACTGTGAAATGATTAAGCCCCCGCCCCCCCCCCGCCCTCCCCCCTCCCACCATCCAACTCAGTTTTGATGGCGGTTGCATTCCCTCCCGTTTCATAACATAATTGTCCGTGATTGAATTGGCCATTTTGCCTACTTTTCCCTCCTCGCTCCGCGCCCCAATTTGCTGTGTGCCACACGGGTGCCAGACAGTGTTGGAAGTCACCGCAGAAAGCCAAACGCCGACTTCACTGAATGGCGCTGTAAACTAAATGCAATGGGTGTGTGTGTCAGTGTGTGTGTGTGTGTGTGTGTGTGTGTGTGTGTGTGTGTGTGTGTGAGAAGAGTGAGGAACATTTCCAATCACCGGCGTCAGAATATCGGTTGCATTCGGCGCATTTCAGACTCCAGGCGATCTTCATCTTCATCCCAGCGCTGGAATGGTTCTCTAGGGGGGATCCCAGTTAATTGAATACATTAACCAAAACCAAAAGAGAAAAAAGATTGCCCGCGGCTTTATTTATTTTTCTATTTCCCTCAAACTTGTTTAAAAGGGACCCACTGCTGGCGTTTGGCTTCCCTTCCGGAGAGGGCGCGGTGGTCTCGGCGCCGGGGGGGTGGGGGTGGGGGTGGGGGCTTTGAGGACCCACAACGTCGTCCTCCTTGTCGTCTTGGTGTGATCCTCAGTCTTATTTATTATTTCCTCGCGGGCCCCTTGAGGGGACGCTGAGAAATGCTGCTCGGAAACGTCCCTCCCCCGTCACACACAGAAATTGGCTCTTGATTTGTGTGTGTGTGTTGTTAGTGTACTGTCTGTCTGTTTGTCTGTCTGCATGCGTCATCATCACGTCATTCTTGATCCAATCCTTGTTCCAATTTGGGGAATAAAAGAGTTCCCAACCCCGAGATTGCGAGTCAATGTGCCGTTTGCTTTTATTTGTTCAATCATATGACCCACATATTTATAATGTTTACTACTACACTCGAATAACAGGATCTATAGCAAGGCCGTAGCTGTGGAGTCAACGTTGGGGGGAACCTATCTCTCCCCTCGCTCCCCTCCTCTTCTTCTGGGGTAAACTACGGCAACACCACTTGGACAAACCACACACAGCACAGTGGCCTACATGGTAATACTAGAACGGTAATAATAATAATAGCGGCAATTTGTTAAGATTTATGATACATATGATTATGATTAGCCATGGAGTCAGCATTGGGGGGGACCAAATCTGTCGGGACTTACTTGGGTAAACTTGGGTGGGAAGCAGGGTGTCATCACATATTACATTTGTTTTATATTTATATTTTATACCAATATATTGGGGGGGCATTTTGAGCATATTTGAATATGGGGGGGGGGGGTGTATATATATATATATATATATATATATATATATATCTGTATATTATAATTGCGGCCTTGATCTGTCAAGGCCCCAAACCCTTACCGTGAACCCTTCTAGGTGCAATTGGTTCCTCCGCGCTTTCCTCATGCGGTAAGTTTCTATTAACCGTTACCACCGTGGAGACTCACCGGACACACCGGTCACACACACGCCTTATTATTCACACACCAACGCGGGTCACACAGAACACACTCCGCAGCGGCGTGACGAGAGCCTACAGTTGTGACAATGAGACAGATGCTTAAAAAGACCACAGTTGTCACCGGGGGGGGGGGGGGGTGGGGAGATGGCCCTTAACAGCACACACACACACACACACACACGCGGCATGCGAGACACAGCACACACAGCACAGCAGACCAGACCGGA
>PIJE02000029.1:683211-707750 GCA_002895965.2 Coryphaenoides rupestris
AGATGGCCCTTAACAGCACACACACACACACACACGCGGCATGCGAGACAAGAGACAAGAGAGGGACCAGACCGGAGTGAAGTAGATCTCCTAACAAGCAGCTTGACTGGTGGACCGCGGTGCCGTATTAATGTCAGGCCGTGTGCGGGAAGCGAGCGCCAGACGGTGGCGTTCTCTCCCAGAGGGCATGGAGATCAGATCCCACACCCACCACCACCACCGCCACTCCACCCCCCGACGACGATACTCATTAGTCAACATGCTCTCAGACGCCGGCGCCACATTCATCACCGCGGCGACTGACGAGAACTTCTCCGCCGCACACACACACACACACACACACACACACAGACACGAGAAGCCTGGGCCTGTTGTGTAATCATTAATAACGCTGCGCACCATTCGTCTTAAGAGCAGTTAGATTAATTCCCTTCCTGTTGGATACTTGTTCATTTCAGACAACTGTCAACAGCCAACTTCTCTCTTCCTCTCTCGCTCTCTCTCTCTCTCTCTCTCTCTCTTTCTTTCAGGTGTGTGTGTGTGTGTGTGTGTTTGTGTGCGTGCGTGCGTGTGTGCTAAGCAGGATTGGTGTTTGCCCTTCAATCAATCACGTGGGGGGTGGCCTGGTGGGGGAGATATGGAAACACCGGATCCATTTATATTCCTCTAAGTCTTCAACAAGAGCTGACGTGAAGTGAACTTTCCCTTTAAAGTAACCGCGCCGTCCATAAAGTTATACAAAACATCCCTTTTGTGGATTCAGTCGCCTTTTAATTACGCCCAAAAAAAAATATAATAACGTGGAATTTATAAATGAATATGGTGATTAGAGCAAAATCTGCACAAAAGGCATTGATGTAGCAGATAATGAATTAAGATACCTGCTTCAGACCTAAAAGTAGAAAAAAAAAAATCTGTGCTAAATGTGCCGGATGTAGCCGGCATTTAATCACCTCAGCGACAGCAATAACTGCTTTCCTTTAACCTTGACTGAAGATCGTGAATCCCGCCACATTTAATTGGATACATCATTTAACAGAATGAACGGGGCAAGCTCTCTCCTCCCCTCCCCCCCTTCTCTCTCTCTCTCTCTCTCTCTCTCTCTCTCTCTCTCTCTCTCTCTCTCTCTCTCTCTCTCTCTCTCTCTCTCTAAAACACTAACCCCCATTGTGAAAAACTGTGTCAAGTGGCACAGAGTGAAATGTTCGGCAGACACTTAATTGTTTTCGTGCCTTTGACTCCAGAGAGACAGAGAGAGAGAGAGCAAATGTAATCTGTGTGCCAGACATATCCTCTGTGACTAAGCCTAACAAGCCAATGCATGTTTGCTTAAGCAACCAGCTCCGGGCTTAAATTTCATATTTTGCAATTACAGGTTTTTTTTGTCCCCACCCTCACCCCACACCCCCACCTTCTTCTTCTTCTTCCTCTTCCAAGAACAAAAAAAAAAGCTAATGTGTTATTTAAATGAACATAGCTTTGGGATATTTTGGTTAAATATCTGAAACACTCGCTCTCTAAATGGGACACTGCTGCTGGGTCCGTGGGGACGCGACGGTGTCCTTTAGGAGATTCAAGTACGACAGGATGAAACACAAAGCCATTCATCCGTTATCGGGTCACCAAATATGTCTAAATATATACTTAGCGCGCTTGAGTTTGACGCCTACATATAGAGTTACTCTCTAACGGTTGACAGTTCGGCCCTACATACCCAAAATACATCCCAAAATACGTCTTGTGTTCTACATTGACTCGTCAAGTAGCCCAATCTAATCCACTTCCACAAGACTTTTGCGGCTTTTACAAAAAAGTTGAATGGAAAAATTCAACGAAACACGCTTTGGTATTATGTATGTACGTATGGTGGCATCTATTGAGATGGCACAGATGGAGAGGGTGGTTGTTGGGTGGGTGGGTGGGCGGGTAACCCAATAGAATCAAGGATCTTTACAGTACCGTGTGAGTAGATAAACCAACAGCAAGCATTCACCCCAGAACGCGACAGAGTCCCTCTCCCCCCTTGGGAGCGGCGGAGCTGGAGGAGGAGGAGGAGGAGGAGGAGGAGGATGCTGTAACTGCCATCGCCATGACACATCACGGGCTGCTGCTGCTGCCAGCTGTGGTTGATCAACTCCGACATTTGGGGAAGAGAAGAAAGGCACGTTAAAGGAAATGCAGATTAGCCCGGCCGGGGCCCAAACAAAATCCACTCCAGCCTCCCTCCCTCCCACCACAATAACGTCGACCATGTGTGCTGCTTTTAAGTGGTGAAAATAATCTTAAGATTATAGAGTGGTCTTTGGTGCTAATTGTCTGAGAGCTGTTTTTCTTTTGCCCCCCATTAATTCTTGCTTTGAGACGCTACCACGAACGGTTTTTTTTTCCGGGTGGATATTGTTGTTAGCTGTGAGCCACGGCGGTCATGCAGCGGTCCAATAACGGTCCCTGGGAACGCTTTTGGAAACCAAGTTGTCGACCAAGTTGGGGTTTCTTCCTTCCCAAACCCTTTGCCAGAGACCGACAACAATGTGGTTAGGCGGCCTAACAAATTTGTGTTTAGAGTTCCCGGAAGTTGACATTTAATACGACATTAATTCCTGTAGGCGATGCTGTCGACCTTTTATATGAGCCTTTAATGGCCAGATTTAACTCATTAAGCCTAGGTTGCAGTTGTTGTTTTTTCGTATCTTGCGTGTTTCGTTTGAAGATCCAGAACTCCGAGACTATGGACCTATTAGACCTTTTAACACCCCGAAAACTAACGCAAAATCATTGTTCTTTGCTAAATTAAGTAAATACATATCTGGTCCCCGTACATACAGACGATAATTAGACTAACAGTCAAGTCTTGTTGAGAGTATGCACATTTACCAGAACTTGGTCTGACGTAATTAACACAGTGTGCGTGTGTGCGTGTGTGTGTCTGTGTGCGTGCCCTCTGTGTTTAAAGTTGCACGGCTGTCCAGACCAGTAGGCTTACCACCAGCACCACAACCACAACCACCACCACCTCCACCCACCACCACCACCAACCACCAACCTCGTCTGGATTCGCGGCCAGCAGCAGCAGCAGCAATGAATTGCGTGGCGCGCCCAGACTTAAGCAGGGCACTTAATGAAGTAAAAATTAATGAAGCACAGTGGCGCCACCATCTCAAGTCTCCTCCATGCCCCATTTGTAATGTATGATCTCAATAAAATCAATCCAATGTACCAGTACTCACTTAAGGTAAGAATAGATTTACAGATTACAACCCCTGCCTTCCCGTGGTTATAATTACCCTCCCCCCCCCCCCCACCCACCCTCAGCTCAGAGACTCTTTGGGGCTTTTAATTTGAAGGATCGCCACGTGGCGCACAATGTCACTCGCCGCGTGGCAGAGTGCGCGGCGCGTCCGTACAGATGTAGTGCTGCTGTGCTAACACTTCAATGTTCGGTGTGTTACTGCTGCAAACTTGAAGGAGAGAGCGAAGACTTGTTGAAAGTTTTGTTCAGAGGCTTGACTCGTGTGAAGGCGCGACGACGGACGAGTCGCCTGTATTAGAGCTCCCCCTTCAGGAGACGCGCGGAATTGTGTTTGTTGACAACGCGGCAGCCGAGGGGCCATTGTGAGGCCCTGTGGTCTTTATTGTGACTTGAGAGGCACCTATGGAAAACTAGAAAACAGCCGGCAAATGAAGCAGACAGACACGTTATTTTGACCGACGCAGTTTGTGTTTCCCCGATGAATCACCGACACCGGCGTGTTGTTCTCGTATTTGCGTTCAACGGAATATGGTGTGATGTGTGAATGTGTTGATTGTGAATATATTAATATCTCCTGTCATGCTGTCATTGTGTGGCCTACGTTTCGTCCACGGCTGCTTTCCTTGGTGTGTCACACTTGCCCGAAAAGTCGTCATCAACCTCAACACCATGTCAGAAGACTAAAACCGCACAAAAAAACTGGAGTGGAGATTTCGATAAAAGCAATATCTGCCTGAAAACATCATCCACAACAATGACAACAGACTATGACTTTAAATATTTAAGAACACATCTAAGCAGACGTGTGCCTCTGATAAATCCACACAGCCTTCCGAAGAAGTACACATAGCACACGCAAAAAAAAAATAATATTGTCAAGTTCAGGCTCCTGACTGTCTGCCTCCACCTCTGTGAACAATTCTCGATTTATAATGTCATCTTATCACCCACTCCTTGAAGGCAGTCCAAAGTGCACTTATTCCCTCCCTTTGTCAGTGGGAGTTGGCAATTTCCTCTGAGATTGAGCAACTGCAGGCACCTCTCTCTCTCGCTCCTCTTTCTCTCTCCCCCCCCCCTCTCTCTCTCTCTCTCTCTCTCTCTCTCTCTCTCTCTCGCTCTCTCTCTCTCTCTCCCTGACACCTGGACACAAACTGCTGTTTCAATTGCGGGCCCCGGGGAGAGAGAGCGTGGGGGACAGCAACATGTCACCAGGCTGACTGCTGCCTGCCACGCGCCCAACCCCGCAGCCGCGTACCCGTCCAGTCAGGGCTAGCTGACAGCACTCTCTTCACAAGCCGTTCCTGCACCCATGGGTCAGAGATGCTATCTGGAGACATGCCTTTCAGAGGAAACGGTGACACAAAAAACATCCACCGCTAGAAAGAGAAGTTCTGACAGTTCCTCTCCACTTCTCCCCTTCTGACGAAATGTTTTTATTTGGCTCCAATCCCCGGGAACAGCGACAGTAGATGTTAGATAGCAACATGATTCCGTGTAATAATTACAGGTTTGCTTGATACTTTGGATATTTCAAAAACCCTGATCTCTTTCGATTCATTTTAATATCTCAGGGTTGTTATTACTAATAAGTACCCACTGTGGACACAAATTAACTGCCTTCCTGCCACCCTGCGGCCTTCTGGGGAAATATCGCTCAATCAAAACCATACCAGCCACTGGTGTGCTCTTAACTGCACACATATACCTGGACCTGTGTGTGGATCTAAAACAATGAAACAAATAGCTTTGGATATAACATTTAGCAACATTTCTGCTACATTTGAAATGGAAAGTGCTCTTAGTTTGGTATGATGCAGTGTTTATCTCTCTCTGTACCCCCCTGATGGGCAATTGTAACATGGTGGTGCTACAATTATCCTGCCACGGCCGGGGGACTGGGGAGCGGGGCTGATGAAGTACAGCTATCCAGCTAACTCTGGGACAGTCAATGACTGGATGTCCATTGTCCCTGTAAAATAAATAAATGAATGACCAAACGGTAACTGGTAGCATTGCAGCCTTTTCTGGTTTGGAACACCAGAGGACAGACCGGGATAAACCATGTTGGGGGCGGGGCGGGGGGGGGGGGGGGGGGGGGGGGGGTGGGGTCCATCTGTGTCTGTGTCTGCTGGGTCTATCAGGTCCCGTGATGTATAGCTGGTGCATGGGACCGGGTGGGCCACTGCTCTGTGATGCTGCTCAGTGTGGCGGGGCACTTAGGGCACTTCAACCCGTCCCCCGCCCCCTTCCCTCCACCCCACCCCTCCCTCTCCCTACACCACCCCCCTCCACAACCCCTACACCCCCAGACCCTCGTTACAGGTACCCCCACAGCCCCGCCATCACTGCATGATGCTCATTTACTGCTACACCGGTTTTCATAATTAGTGCCGCGAGGCCTCATTAAATCTGCTCTAATGAATAAATATTGTATTTCATAGCCTGATTACCAGATCAGCTGAATGCTCGAGCGTCGTAAACAATTATTTCCCCTAAATATTCATCACCCCCCAAAGTGGATGATCATTGGTATTTAATACAGTTGCTGTATTTTCAAGTGCATCTTTATTATGCTAATAATAGTTTTTGAAATGTTTCTTTTGGGGGAAAGAAAGCTGAAAATAAAATCTCAAAAAAACAATATGTACAATACAGCAATATACCTAATATATATCTATATCTCTCTTCATATATACATGCAGCCATAAACAATATTATCCAGGCATTTGACAGCAGAATATTTAACACGAATTGATTGAAAACATTGTTTGATGCTACTTGCATCCTATTCATTTATTAGAATTTTGAGAAAATTTAAGTTTTCATATTGTTTTCTGGCGGGTGGTTTGAGCTAATTTATGATGAAATCCCATCAGGCATGAATGTTGTCAAAGTCTCGTCATGTTAAGGGGTTATGAAGGCTGATAGAAGGGAGAAAAACACTTGGAGAAAAGTAATTTAATGGCTTTGCTAATCAGAACAACAATTTCCAATCAGTCAAGCAAACCGTAATGATTGACTAGTATTGACTGCTTGAGTGAACCACCATTAAACATTATAGGAGGGATTTACTTCTGAATGCACAAGTCCATTGAATTCAAACGGAGGGGAAATAAAGGAAAAATAAAAAGGGCAGAATATCAATCTGTATCACACCACCGGTGTAGTTCAACTCAACTGGATGACGTGTGATGTTTGGCCCTCAGTAAACCACAGTATCCTCACCAGGGTGACGCATTTATAAACATCATACGCAATCCAACATCATAACAGTTCAACGGCAAATTACAAGCAAGTATATTTTATAAATCTGCATTTAGAACACCTCAAACTGGAACGTCAGGTATGGATTTTTTTAATGTCATGGAAGGAGATCGTTTAAGTGCTCCGACGCGGACGGAGAAGGGAGGTCAGCTCAAGTGCGTCTCTAGGCTATGAGGCGTCCACCGGGCTAATTTTGTGTCATTATCACACTTCTCAACAGAAAATAAAGCGCATAGGTCTTTTGCCACATGAGTGCCACTTGAAAACCTTTCCCCCGTGCGACGTAACACCGAACCGTCGCAGGGAAAGATGGAGAGACGGTGAGCGGGAATGTACTTTAATAGGACAAAATGATTTACAGGTATGAGGTCCCCATTAGAGTCTGCTAATTGTTTCCACACCATTAGTGCCAGTTATCTAATGAAGGATATTTAACTAGGTACCACAGTATATCACACACTTCCTCCGTGTGGAGACGAGGGCAACGGCGCCAAGTGTGTGTGTGTGTGTGTAGGTGTGTGTGTGTGTGTGTGTGTCTAGGTGTGTGTCCTTCCCTTTAGTCTCCACTGGCAGCACCGGGACATGGGTTGTCCAACAAGGACTGTTTGACATTGAGCTGAACGGGTTTGATCTCAGGGTGGTGAAAAAAATAAATTCATCTCAACAGCCAAAAGGGTGGGGGTGGGGGGGGGTGGTGGAGAAGAACAGTATAATTACACTTCCTGTTTATAAAAAAAGAAGGCATATGGAGCATTTTATTGGAGGACAAACCCGCCTGTGGGTTTGTCCTCCTGGGCTAACACTTAAAACAATGTAAAGAAATTAAGCAATGTCCAAAAAACAACAGCAACAACAACAACAACAATTAAAAACACTCAAGAGTAGGAACTGGAAGCTATGCGAATTCTCGAATAGGTGCGTCGTCGACACATTTTACAGTAGCTATTTCAAAAAAGAAGATGAAGTATAAAATTCAGCTTGGAATACAAATGAGTAATTACACCCGGATTTGCTTCACAGCAAATTCCTCGTATGTGAAAGCGATTCTGATTCAAAACTGCTCGTCGCCCTTAATTGGCGCTCGATAAAGAGCCCCGAACGCTACAGAGAACAAATGTAAAAAAAAACGTATTAACAGTAACGCGACAAATGAACAAGGAATGATTGCGACGCACAACTTGAAAGTGCATTAACGCGGCACATAAACGCGTCGAGTCCAAGGAGCTGTCCTGAAGGGACGGCCATGTTGTTAACATGTCAGCCACGTTGGCAGTTGGAGAGAGGAAGACGGAAGGAGTTCACTGGCCCTCCTCCCCCACCTCCTCCTCTAGCTTCTTCTTCAGACTGCGAGACAGACAAAAAATGACAGTTATTATGACGCATACATGTATTAACACACACACAGACTTCAAGATTCAAGATTTCTTTCCTGCCATATGTAGCAAGTACAATGGAATGCTTACTCTCCATACACTCCTGCAGTAATCTTCTAAACATACATTCTAAAACAACTCTAAACAATTAGTAAGATAGTACCTAATAAGTACAGTGAAAAGTGAAAAGTAGTCGTAGCAATACTCTGGCTGTTGGTGCAAAAATGGAGTAAAAGTTTCCGTGTGCAGTACAGTACAGGCTGGCGGTAGACTCACCTGTTCAGGTAGGCGTGGGCGTTGTTGAAGCCGTGGTACTGGGCCAGGTAGACCAGGATGCCGGTGGCACAGCGGCCCTCCCGCGCGCGACAGAAGCTGCAGTTACAGATCCCTCGGCAGGGTGGACAGCGCCACTCCTGGTGGGGGGGGGGGGGGGGGGGGGGGGGAGGGGAGCGATGGAGGAACAGTTAGACCAACCCAACCGGACCTGACCTGACCCGACCCAACCCGACCCGGGAACAGAGGACGGGTCCAAAAGCATCAGGGCTGATATGATTCTCTATTCGGGGGAACGGTCTTTTTTTTTTTCATCCCAGCTATTATGAAACTCGTTCCATTAACCTTGCAATTATTGAATGCTAGAAACCTGCTCTATTTTCCCATCTTTTATGTTACCACCAGCAATGTATTGCTGTCTCCTTCAACAAATGTACTCTTTGTATGTCGCTTTGGATAAAAGCACCAAATGCCCTAAAT
Organism: Coryphaenoides rupestris; assembly: GCA_002895965.2. Taxonomy (NCBI): domain Eukaryota; kingdom Metazoa; phylum Chordata; class Actinopteri; order Gadiformes; family Macrouridae; genus Coryphaenoides; species Coryphaenoides rupestris. Next base: position 691,852 of record PIJE02000029.1, read on the forward strand.
GTAAATGTAAATGTGACATCATTGTTGGGTTCTGTACCAAACAAACGTGTTTTCTTAGAGAAGGCAATGTGTAGGCCAGGACAACTCTGCAGCACTTTATTTATTTCTAAACTTGTTTAGAAATAAACCAATAATTTGATTAATTGTTCAGCCCTAAAAAGTTCAATTTATTTATTTGCCATTCACTGGCAGTGAGTCCAGATACATGGGGCATGGTTGCTTCTAGATCGACCCCAGCAGTACCTTTCCACTGGGACTTGGAACAAAACTGTCCCTGTCACTACACCACCCCCACCTCCCCAGTAGGCCAGAGGGCAGGCGAGAGGAGAGCTCTTCTGTAGGACTCACCGGGTCCAGCAGTGCGTCCCGGACCTCCTCCCCATAGCGGTTGCGCAGACACGGCCCACAGAACTGACCCCTGACCCCAACACACTCTGGGTTGCGGCAGCAGGTTTTGGTGTCGGTTGTCTTCTGGCGACACTGGTGGCACGTAGATCCCTGGACCAGAGAAAAAGATAGATATTGAAATTTTTTATTTCTCGATTTAATTTTTTATCTAAACCTGTAAATCGTACACATTTCTTTTTTTTTTTTTATTGTTGATTTGTTTCCAGATTTTATTCTGTTGTTTTTATTCTTATGTTATGTTATGTGGTATTTTTGAGCAACTTGTGGCACAAGAATTTCCTTCGGGATTAATAAAGTCGTATCTCATCTTATCTTATTTTCATAAACGAGTCCCTTGCTATCATTCTGTCAAGTTTCTAAGTCTTAGTACATCGTAGCTCAGGAGGTAAGCGCGGTTGTCTGGCAACAGGAAGTTTGCTGGTTCGATCCCCGGGCTCTGCCTAGCTGTTGGTTGTTACCTTGCATAGTTGACACTACCATCGGTGTATGAATGGGTGAATGTGAGGCAAAACCGTAAAGTGCTTTGGATAAAAGAGCTGTATAAATGCAATCTATTTACCATTTAGAGACCCAATTATATGTGAGCAGTTGGGTTATTTATCCCAGCGTGGGACCAGGAGAGAGGGTGGTGGTAGTGCTGATGGACTCACCGTGGCCCGGTTGTACACCTTCTCTCGCACGTTCACGCAGATGTGGGTCAGCTCAGCCTCCGTCACGTCATCCACGGGCCTCACCACGTGGGGGATCGCCATGGACCCGTGGTTCGCCCGACGGGGCTGGGCCTGGAATACAGGTAACAGCGCTCTCCATTATAGATTATTACCATTATACAAAAAAACATGCATGTGTCGGACATGTTGGTGCATGTGATTAAGTGGGGTGATTAAGAAAGTCAAAATGGCCGCCGTGCGTACCGCCTGGAATTCGCCACGCACCAGACTGTACTGGTCGTCCGTCGACTCGTCATCGTCATCTTCCTCTTCCTCGTCGGGCCCGGGGGTCAAGGGCTTGCCCGCCTGGGCCTGCGAGCGCGTCAGGGTACGGGACCGGGACAACACCTGCGGCCTGCGACGGCCCCCCGGGGTGGCTGGTGAACGGCACGGCTAAAAGGAGACAAGGGAAGAGAGAGGATGAAACTCAAGTCACCAACTCTGACGTGGTGTTAAGATGGAGGGGCACCAACATGGCGGTCCAGCTGCTCTCCGGGCATCACTCACCGTCGTGGGTAGAGACATGGCCATTCGACGGGGGAACAGACCGGGAACTTTGTTTATTTCAGCCATCAGCTTCGCCAGCTAAAAGAAAAGAAAAATGTGGTCGATCAATACACACGCCCAAGCTCTCTCTCTCCCTTCCTACCCCCCCCTAGTATAAACTATTAAAGGGGGCATATTATGCCACCAGGTATGAGTGTGATTAGCCATTGCAAGCCGTTTCACAAATGCCATGTGACTACCGTCTACTAGACGTCACATATGTCACATGGCAATTGTGAAATGGCTTACAAGGTGTGCGTACCATCGCCTTGTTCTCTTTGATGTTGATGGCGCGCTTGACCAGGAAGTTCTCCTCCTCCTGTTCCTTGTCCGCCTCTTTCTTCTCCTCAGGCTGAGCCAGCGGTTCAGAAGCCGGTCTCTTCTGGGCGGTCTTCCGGGTCGGGAACACCATGGCGACCTTGAGTGGCTGGGCCCTGCGACCGGCCCTGCGGGGCTCCGACCGGACTTTCTGGGAGACCGGAGAACACAAACCATGACTCTAAAGCACAACCCCACAATTTTCTGTAACACATCAAGTTGATAGATTAAAAAAGGAGAAAACTAAAGCGGTGTTCGTAACGCACCATGGCGCCCATCCTGTTACTAATGGCGTTCTCAAACCCGCTCCACGCCTCTTCGTCTTCGGCAGGAGACTGGAACACCTTCGGAGGGTTCATCCTCTTCGCTGGTCTCAGGCTGGTCCTGGTCTACAATACAGAGATTCATTGTTCATAAATATACTTACTATACCGCAGCGTTGTTGAATACTTGATCTTGACGGGTCAATAACATTACAAGCTGAGCTCATTTTATAAATGTTTTGTGTTCTGAGTTGCACGTTTGTCTGTTTCTTTTGTCTGTTTGTTGGCGTGTTATCTCGGATGGTTTGTTTGCTTGGTTTTGATTATTTTACGCACTGATTTTAAGTGTTTAAAACTCCTGAACTATCAATGGCCACCAAGGGACTTGTGTTGGAAATGATCTTCGGCTATAAACACATGTTCAGTACATTAGTCACTGCTTCTGCAACTGTTCAATGTTCAATCATCATCATCAAATCAAAAATAAAGTGTGTGTGCATTATTCTTCAATAGCAGGACACATATGTGTGTAACAGAACTGAAATTGCTTAAAGATAGTTTATTGTTTTGTTCTTTACCGTGCTTGCAAAGCCTCCATCGGAGCCGAAGCTGTCGCAGCTATCGTCCGACGAGGCGGGGGAAGAGGAGGAAGAGGAGTCACTCCTTAAACTCATCCTGGCGGACGGCTGGTTAGGAACACGCTGGATGCAAACATAACATAATTAGGGTCAACTCGTAAACAGCAGTGTTGCATGCAGTTAATGGAGATTGTACACCGCTTACAATGCATGGTGGCAAAGGCCTCTGCACACACGCAACTTAAATTAAATATAATAATTGTAATAATAATAATAATAATAATAATAACCACGCATTGTTAAAACTCACGAAGTTAAAACACTCCATGTAATGACGTTATTATAAACTATTTCAAGTGCAGGCAACTTCGCATGGAATGTGATAGGGAATCTAAAACAATGCATTGGTTCAATGATCATGTTAAGTTACTTGCATTTTAAGTATTTCTAACGGATTTAACACGTAAACTCAACTTTCGAGGCGAGCATTGTCAGGTAAATGTACTACAAGCCAAGCAACAGACGGTCAGTCAACATACAAGTTATTACTTTTACTAACTTTTTTTTTTTTTAAACGACAGAAAAGCCAATTAAATATAAACGTCTCCAGTGAAATAAACAGCATCAACATAATTATTAAATGTTATTACCATGGACCGAGTGGAGGGCATGTTAACACAGAGCTTGACCGGCGCAGAAGCTGCAGAAGTCTACAATGCGGCTCCTGCAGACCGCCTGGTCCTGAAGAAGCCGCTCGTTTTTCCCGCGCCAGGACTGTCCTGTAAGCTGCGTAGAACAGCTTTGCGAAAGCGAACTGAGATCAATGGTTTTAAAGCCCGTTGCGACGTTGACCGCACTTGGACGCGTCGTGAAATCGCCACGGCCGCGCGCGACACATTTATTGAAATTGAAAACGACGCTTAACGACGTTTAACTACGCGGAGTTCATACGTTTCATACACGGTCCCTTCCAGGTTCTCTGCAAATGGCGCGAAGTTTTTCAATCGCATATTAACATACAGCGCGCGTAAACTCCTGCTGGCGACATCCGCTGTCGTATCTCGCCCAGGCAGATTAGCTTTGTCGTTTATATTAAGCAATGTCTAAGCGGGAATACCTATAATAAATCACACATGACGAGTTCAACAACATACAGTTTTTTGTTTTGTTTTTAATAATAAAAACCTTTAAAAACCCAAAAATGTACACAATAGGCATAAAACATTCAAGGGAGCATTTCTCTTTTCATTGAAATACCTCACCTGGTCTGGTATAGGTCAATCATATTTTAAAAACAGACCACCTGTGCATTTCTTTATCACAAATGAACAATGCAGTTGGCAGTGCTTGTGCAGCAATCCATGTGACTCCATAATTATCATCACCATGACAAAGTCAAGTCCGTCCACTCCCACGCCCACCTCCTCCTCCTCCTCCACGCCCACCTCCTCCTCCTCCTCCACGCCCTCCTCCTCCTCCTCCACGCCCACCACCTCCTCCTCCACGCCCACCACCACCGCCTCCTCCTCCGCCCCTCTTCCCTCGACCTCTGACCTGCTTCTCCTCCGGTCTGGCTGTTGTTCTCTTGGGCCGGCCCACTTCGATCCACCCTCCCTCGCTGGCCTTGCCCTCCTCCCGCTCCAGCGCGCTAACAGACTGCAGGCCCGGTATCACCCTCGGCACGCGGACCTGCGGCTGGGTGTAGCTGTTGGACCTCGGCCGGCCCCACGCCTGGAAGCCCTTGCTCGCTTTGCTCTGGCCTTGGCCCTGAACGCTGGCCCGCCTCTCCCCGGCTCCGCCCCCCCTCCCGCCGTAGAAGCCTGAGTTCCTGCGGTAGTCATGCACCGCGCCGACGCTGAGCCGCCGCTGCTGCTGCTCCCAATCCCGATCCCAAGTGCTCTCGGAGATGGTGCTGGAGGGGCTGCTGCCGCGGGAGCCCAGGTGCAGCGAGCGCAACTTGGGCGTCAGGCTGCCGGTGGGTGAGGGCCCCCGGGAGTTCGCCGACCACGGGGAGCCGTCCGAGTGGCCGGGGCTCCGGCGCACCGCCGCGGCGTAGGTGGACGCCTCGTCGCCGTACGCCGTCAGGAAGCGAGGGAGATTGTTGGCGGCACAGGCACCGCCGCCGGGCGGCAAGGCCGCCGCCACCGCCGCCAGGACCTTGGGCTCCTGCGACAGCTGCTGCTTCACCTGCTTGGACCACAGCTCGTGCATCCATCTTGGATCCACATCTTGGAAGGGAGAGGAGGAGAACGTGAAGTTAGTGTTTAGAATCCTCAACATTAGTCTAATGCAGGGGTGTCAAACTCATTTGGGGAACTTGAGGGCTGTAACAGATGATACATCGATCAATATCCTTACCAGAGTTGGACCTGCTCCTGGCGTTGCAGGAGTCTGTATCTGGGCACAGCGTTCCCACCACAAGCTCCACCCCCTTGATCTTATCTTGCCCACTGGCAGGCGTGACGCTATGTGTGTACCTGGTCGACCTGGGCGACTTCACGTTATTCTGGGGAGTCATGACAGACAGATCAGACAGACAGACTCGCTGATCAGATGTAGAATACATTCATGACTCACTGATCAGATGTAGAATACAGTCATGACTCACTGATCAGATGTAGAATACAGTCATGACTCACTGATCAGATGTATAATACAGTCACGAGTCAGTGTGGCAACTTTCTTCTGACCACATGGCTCCTTGACGCTCCTGGGATGATGCTCACCTCATAGTTGATGACACAGTCCACCGTCTGCTTCGGGTCTATTCCGATGATCCACTTGTCCATCACAAACGGAGGCTGAAATGACATAAACAAACAATAGCATAATTACATTTGTGTAATAGAATAAGTACATTTGTAGAAAGAGACAGCAATATATTACTGTGGTACATAAAGATAAGAATAGAGCAGGTTTCTGTCAGGATTGCTGCTTGGACTATTGTTTTTGTCTCCCCCTACCTGTTGGAGTTTGACAGTTCTGGACTTTGTTTGTTTATATAGCGTGTTATATAGCGCATATATGTGTGTTAGTCATGTGCCCGGGGTCACGCCCATGTCCTTTTTTGGGGAACTTCCTGCCTTTGTTCTTTTCCCTCCATTTTCTCTGTTCACCTGTCTCTCATTTTGTGTCGATTAGGTTGAGTATTTAAACCCTGCTTTTTCAGTTCACTTTGTCAGATCGTCACAGCGTGTCACAGCGTGTACTACATGTTACCTGACTGCCACTACCTGTACCTGCCTGCCTGTCTGTCTACGAACCCTGCCTCAGCATAACACGTAACTGACTTTGGAAAAACCATAAAGAGAGAGATTTTTTACCGTATACGGATTAAACAGAATAGAAGCGTGTTCCTGACCGTTACCTTTGTCATCTTTAAGATGTCCATGTCCGGCCGGTTGGCGTTAAAGCCGACGTCCTTGATGTAGGTGACAGCCTCGTCGTCCCCATCCAGCTCCATGTACATCTTCCACTTGCAGTCCTTTGGATGAATGAAAGCAACGGGAGGAAATTACCGATTTGGTTTTGTACCAAAAAAAGTTCTGTCGCCTTTTAGGTAGTAGTAGTAGTAGTAGTATAAGTAGTAGACTGGGTAGCTCCTCCTGTTCATAAGCCAACAGCATAACCTAAAGGCAGATACGCGACACTTGCAGTGTGTCCCTGTATTTTATACTTTATTATATTTATTGCCACATCCATCCATCCATCCATTTGCGTCCGCTTATCCGGGGTGGGTCGCGGTGGCAGCCGGCTAAGCAGGGCCCCCCCAGGCTTCCTTCTTCCCAGCCACTCTCTAGTTCCTCCTGGGGGATCCCGAGGCGTTCCCAGGCCAGACGAGATATATAATCTCTCCAGCGGGTTCTGGTCTGCCCCGGGTCTCCTCCAGTTGGACGTGCCTGGAAAACCTCCAAACGGGAGGCCGCCGGGGGCATCCTATCAGATGCCCGAACCACCTCAGCTGACTCCTTTCGTGCGGAGGAGCAGCGGCTCTACTCCGAGCTTCCTCCGGATGTCTGAGCTCCTCACCCTATCTCTAAGGCTGAGCCCAGCCACCCTGCGGAGCGAAACTCATTTCGGCCGCTTGTTCCGCGATCTCATTCTTTCGGTCACTACCCAAGCTCGTGACCATAGGTGAGGGTTGGAACGTAGATGGACCAGTAAATCGAGAGCTTCGCCTTCCGGCTCAGCTCCCTCTTCACCACAACGGACCGGTACAGCGCCCGCATCACTGCAGACGCTGCACCAATCCGTCTGTCCATCTCCCGCTCCATTTTGCCCTCACTCGTGAACAAGACCCCGAGATACTTGAACTCCTTCGCTTGAGGCAGCAACTCACTCCCAACCCGGAGGGAACACTCCACCGTTTTCCAGCAGAGAACCATGGCCTCAGACTTGGAGGTGCTGACTCTCATCCCGACCGCTTCACACTCGGCTGCAAACCGCCCCAGTGCATGCTGGAGGTCACGGTCTGATGTAGCCAACAGAACCACATCATCTGCAAAGAGCAGCTGGTCCACTGTTCCACGGCCAGGACGGAATCCGCATTGTTCCTCCTGAAGCTGAGGTTCGACAATCAGCCGGAGCCTCCTCTCCAGCACCCTGGAATAAACTTTCCCGGGGAGGCTGAGCAGTGTGATACCCCGATAGTTATTGCCACATTATAGGAGCAAAAAACACTGCCTATTGGTGACAATTGAGATGGAATGTAATGATTTAAAATCACACCGACATGGCAAATAAATAGTGTAAGCAGCAGATTATTTACAAAAAGTGCTACCTTATTGGAGAATCCAATTAATAATTTCAACCACCGTGCGTTTAGATTTTTATAACGACAGGCTCTCCTCTGACCTCGCTCAGGTGACTCGGATGCTAATGGCATCGCTAGTTGAGGGACGGCGACGGCGGGCGCATGTGTTTCCGCGGCGACCTGACACGACTCTCGCCTCACAGGAAGCCCCAAAATCCCTGACATAACACCCCCACCCTCTCTCTCTCTCTCTCTCTCTCTGTTTCTCAGTGCGTCTCTCTCTCTCTCTCCTCCTGCATACTGAATGCTGTGCAAGCAGTAACGACCCCAACGTCCCCCATCATCCGATTCCCACCCGGCAGCCTGCCACAGGTCAGCGCCTTAACCACGCAGGATTCATGCCGATCTATTGTGTGTGTGTGTGTGTCTGTGCATCTGTGTGTGTGCATCTGTGTGTGTGTGTGTGTGTGTGTGTGTGTGAAGGAAGGGAGGGAGGGATCACAGAGGAGGAATACATCACAGGGCTAGTGCCGCTAAGACACTCTCGTCTGAGGGATCCTGGCCCTCTCCAGCACACTAAGGGGAGGAGGGAGGGGGGGGGGTCTCTGGCTCAGAAAGCAAACACACCGGTGGGGCCCCCCCCTCCTCACACCCTCACCTCCCACCCATCCCCCCCATCCCCTTCCCCTTCGACGTTGGCCCTGGCGGTGGTTCGTCCCTGGATGGCGGTGGCAGCCTGATGGCTCCCAGGGGGGTCCGCCGTGGGCTCTCTAATCACTCCAACAGAAACAATGTGTGGTAATGATGCCCGGGGCCCCGCTGTTGTTGTGTGCGACGCCCTAATGGCGGCGAGGACGACGACGACGACGAGACTCATACATAATGCAGGAGCGTTCACTTGTCGGCGCGGTGATGTCCTCATTAGCCGAGGGGACCCTCGGTGGTGGCTGTCAGATGGCCCCCGCGCAAAATCCCAGGTCCTCGCGCCTTTGAGATGTGCAGCTGCTGCTGCCGTGACACCGCCAGCGGAGGGTGGAAGAAGAACAAGACCACGAAGAGGAAAGAGAAGATGAAGACCAAGACGAAGAAGATGAAGAAGAAGAAGAAGAAGAGGAGTAAGAGAAGGAAGAAGAAGAAAACCGACTAAATATAGTGCAGGTTTTGTTTTATTTAGTGCAAAGCACCACCAAAAAAAAAAGGGAAAGAAAAAAAAAAAGGCCTTCCAGTTTGTAAAAACAAGGCTGACACAGAACCTGACACCAGGCAAGGGGAAAATAATTAGCTCTCATTTTCTCAGCCTCCTGTTTCCTTCTGCCTGCTGTGTTTTCTACCCACTAAACCACCACATGTCAGGAGAAATGGGAGGCAATTAGCCAGCGTGTTTCAGCCCCGCCGAACACATTGAAAGGAGGACTATTTATGATGGGACAATGAACAGCTGAAAGATTAAATAACATTTGCCCGTTAAAAAAAAAAAGAAAGAGGGGGAAAAAACCGACTTGTGGCTAAATGGGGGGCTTTTTCTCGATAAATTCAACCACTTATTCATCTGTTGTTGTTTTAAGTGTGTGTGTGTGTGTGTGTGTGTGTGTGTGTGTGTGTGGCAATTTTTTTTAATAAATGCCTCGGTTGGTCGTGATGGAGGGAGATAATACTACTTCTTTTAGATTAGGTGTCCTCCATCCGTTTATAATAATATTAAAAACAAAAATATTATTATTCATAATAATAAGTATAATAATAAGAATACTATTATTACTACTACTACTAAAATAATACATTATACTATATAGTATATTATACTATAATAATAATTATATAAATTCCATCAATTATACCACAATTATCTAATAGAGAGATACCCGCCTCAATCACATCTGTCAACGACACAGACACAGCGTGTCTAGTCTACGTGTCTGAGATGGCTGCTGAAGTGTTACGGAGCGGTTCTGCTCTAACTGACTCACGGTGTCTCCTGTCCCGGGCTTCCAGTGGTACCCGAACACCAGCTCCAGGTACACCGTCTTCCTCTGCTCCATCTTCTCCTCCGACTCATCCTGCGAAGCAATATTCCTCATATCATGTGCAATACTACTTCTCAATAACATTGCCAACTTGTTTTGTTTACTAAATATCTTACCTATATTTTATCTGTTATGCTTATTCACTATACATAGATTATTCTATTGTTTTTATTCTTATGATGTTGGTATTTTTGAGCAACCTCTGGTACAAGAATTTCCTTCGGGATGAATAAAGTTCTATTTTATCTTATCTTATTTTATATTAACATCAATGACGACGAAGGGCAAATTACCTTGAACAAGGGCGGGAAGTGAACGAGACCCAGGTAGTCGTTGGTCAGCTTCACGATTTCATCCTGCAGAAGGAAATCATGATATCATGAACTTGTGAGATGGTGATTATGATTATGATGATGATGCTAGGCACAGCTCTGGCATCCCTTGTTTTTGCGGCCATCCTTGCCTTCAGGTGCATGATGTGACCTTTGGATTTGACCCCCAGCTCCCGCATGTCCGTCTCGGTGAGCAGCAGCAGCCGCTTGCCCGTGATGTGGTTCTCCTTGAACAGCTCGGGTACTGCTGCAGGCCAGACGTGCCGTCCCCTGGGTGAAGAGAACCGCGTTCCACAAACATCTGGGTCACACACGTAACACAAGCATCAACCAAGTAACCAAGCAACCAATAAGGGGGCAATGTGCAATGTGAAATAATGACCTGGACAACACACACAAAGTAACGTTCACACACAAACCTGCACCGGAAATTTGCTGCATCCAGAAATACTGCAGGCACAAGGGAGTGAAGACACAGGAGATACAGTATATTAGCTGTGTAGTAATCTGAGGAACCCGTACCCAGGGATGGATGGATGGGGTGGGGGTGGGTGGGGGATTGTACTGCAATGGAAAACGACGCAGGGGTACTGACCACATGTTCCTCGGTCCAGGTGTAGATGTCCAAGGTGGGCAGGAGCTGTGCACAGGAAACAAAACACACACGAGAAACCCGGGAATGTCAGCACACACACACACACACACACACATACACATGGCAGCAGGAAATGGGAAATATGTAAATGCGCATACGTGTGTGTGTGTGTGTGTATGTGTGTGTGTGTGTTTATGTGTGTGTATGTGTGTGAGATGGCGGTGTGTGCATATGTGTGTCTGTTTGTGTGTGTGTGTGTCTGTCTGTTTGTGTGTATGTGTGTGTATGTTCCCATTTGACAGTGTGATAGACCTTTTAAGCGCAAGACAAGAACATGTTGATATTTAAATAAACGGCGGTATGTAATTGTGTTGTTTTGTGTTGCCGTTACGATGACTGACTTGGGAACGGTGGACGTGTCTGGGGGTCCATCCCAAGGGGTGATTATTCCAACAATAAATCATTTAAAGCATGTTAAATGTAATCAGGCGGAAACTTTCCTGTCCAAAATAAAGACGACCCCCCCGCCCCCCTCCCCATGATCAATACAAGTCACATAGTTTTTGAAAAATACCAGAAACACTTTTTTTGTTTGTTCTCCCAACACTCTTCGTGGTTGTAGTTGCTAACGAGTGATCTTCCGCCCACGACCCCAACCCCCCAGCTCCTCGCCTCTGAAGCCCACCCCAGTTTCAACAGATCACATTTTCAAAAAAACATTGACACAAACGTCCATGGTGCGTCCGGCCTTGTGAACCCCTCCCTTCCCACACCTGTACCGGTACCCCCCTACGCTCCCCTACCTCCTCCCTCCTACCTCCTCATCTCCTTCCACCAGAACCTTGCAGCCTAATTACAACGACGTCTACGTCCTTGTTTACTATTTGAATCAGCCGTCTACCTCAGCAGGGAGGCGTTAGGTGCCTTGCTCAAGGGGACAGGGCGGCTGTGGAAGATTCCGGGAAGGTTCAGACTCTGACCAAGACGCCATGTTTTTTTAGCATAGATCGTAGTATTTCGATAAACATATGTTCTTGTACTTATGTCAAATCTAACTCATACAGCGAATATATAGGAGTCAGGGTTACAGTACTGCAACCAAACTAGGTGGTTGATGTGCAAGGATGGATGGATGGGACCTTGAGTTCAACACAGACAATCCTGCCCCCATGTGGAGTCATAAGTGTATACAAACTGCACTGAGGGGAGACTCCGTGGAGAAGGGGAGACCTGAGACCCCATGATGAACCAGATGAGACACCGATGACCTATTTCTGTTTTACTATTGGTTTGAGGTCTTAATCTCTGATAATGTAGTGATCAAGAATTTCCTTCGGGATTAATAAAGATTGGAGCAGTCACAGATTGTTCATCGACGTAAATGGTAAATGCAAGGTAACAACCAACACGCCAGGAGCAGTTAGGCTTAGGTGGTGTCTTGCTCAGGGACACCTTTTAAGCTGCCTCACCTGGCCTGGAGGCAGGCTTGATTAGGCTCTGGGGCCGCTGGGTTGAGGCTGCACACCTGTGGTGCATGAGAGTACTCACGGCACCCAGCGGGATAAACCAGCTGTCAGCCACACACACACACAGAGACAGAGAGAGAGAGAGAGGAGAGAGAGAGAGAGAGAGAGAGAGAGAGCCGACATGTAAGGAGTTACCAGCTGCTCTGCCTGCAACACGTGACCAACTCTACAATAAACTGGTTCGAGAACATCTATCGGTGTCCTGTGTGTGTTGGAGGAGACCAGCATGGCCACTTAAGTCAACCATCGCCGCCGCCATTTTGGAGAGGTCAAGACTGTACTGAGAATGTACTGTATGTCTATGTACTGTATGCCTATAATCTATAATCTATTATTATTCTTCTGAAATTATATTATATTATTTTCACTACGAGTATGACCAGATATTAACAACAATAATAGCAGTAATGATATTCTCTCATATCCAAATAAAGTCTATTAATTGAGCCGAAGTAAATTCCTCCCTGCTAGTTCTTAGCATTATGCTGATCGCACAGCTGAGCTCCTGCGGCACTGACCCCTAGTGGCCCACGGGGGGAATGCGCCTCCTTTCTGGTCCGGCTAAGAAAGAGAGAGAGAGAGAGAGAGAGAGAGAGAGAGAGAGAGAGAGAGAGAGAGAGAGAGAGAGAGAGAGAGAGAGAGAGAGAGAGAGAGACTGCCATCGCCACCATCGCCGCGACCGCCATGACCGCGCTCCACCACGTTCACAACAAATTGGCCAATCTTAATGTCAGCAAAATGTCATTTCATCATAAAAGCTTTGGCTCCTCAACGGGCGGCGGGCTCCCACGGCTCTTTCTTCTCAGCACGCTGCGATACATCCGGCACATTAGGCACGAATTACTTTCATAAGGGGCTACGCGGCTCGTGGCTACGCAGGCTGCCATACTAACGGGCCTGACAGCGACATCGATGGCCCCTTCCATGGTGGCGGCTTGTGTTGCTGCCGACTGTGGCGCTTTGTGACGAACGACTACGGGAGAATAATGAGCATCCAGAGTGTTCCGACAAGACAAGTAGCGGTGGAAGTGGAAGTGGTTCACACAATGACATGCGATGCGCTACAGGCGCCCTGAGAACCACGGTTCTTTATGTATGACGGCGGCGGTAGCTCCCTGTCAGGAGCCACCGATCCAGCTGTGGCGTCCAGTCGACTCCCCACCCCCCCACCACTCTCCCCTACCTCATCCCCCCTATCCCCGTCTCCTCTCTCTCTTTTACCGCAGTGTTTATCATCACTCATCGGTCTTTATCCTGCGTCCCTTTCCGACGACGCAACTGGACGTGGACGAGTTGCTCCGCGTGGAGGTGGTGGTGCACCCTCGCACGGTGACCCGGTGTGGGTGGGTGAACCCCTGGGTGCTGTAGCGGTGTCAGGGGTGTCGGGGGTGTTTCCAGTCGGTCCCGGGCTGACGAGAACGTGTCCTGCAGACCTCTCCTCATCCGCAGGACCGCAGGCTTGCCCTGTACCACACAGCCCTGCGCCCCCACCTCCTTCTCCCTTTCAGGGGTGGAGGTGGACGAGGAGGTGGAGGTGGAGGTGGAGACGTGACATGAGTCTGGAAGTCTAGGAGGTGTTGCTCTCCTGCATCTTTGACTCATAGAACAACTTTGAACGGATGGTTCTCGACATGGGCAGGAAGAGCTGAGGGAGGGGGGGGCGGGGGGGGGGGGGGAACAAGGAACAGACGTAGAACAGAACAGAAAGAAAGAAAGAAAGAGCGAGAGAAAGAGAGAAAGAAAGAAAGAGAGAAAGAAAGTAGGGAAATTACTTTGAGACCATAAGCAGGAAGAAGAAAAACATCCTGCATTTTAAAGGCTCCCCACTCCCATTTTACCACCAGGTGTAAGTGTGATTAGCCAACTGCAAGGTAGTTTCTAAAATGACCCTCTAGTGACATCACAAGTGGGAGTGCCCCCCCGGAAGGTCCCCCCCCCTCCCCCAGATGTGACAGATGGATAGATCGGTCTACCCAGCTTACCCAGCGGACCGTAGCAACTGGTTAGGCAGATCATCCATCTATCTACTCATTCTTCCATCACACATCTGGGTGGCCACACACACCCACTTGTGATGTCACTAGAGTGGTAGGGTCGCCACGTGGATTTTTTTTTTAAACGGCTTGTAATTGGCTAATTCACACTCACACCTGATGGTAAAAAATAGGGATAAAAATAGCAAGATGTTTTCTCTTTGGTAACAAACAAGAGAACCAAGAACGAACCACAAAGAGAGTTGAGGAGGAAAACAAGAACAACACTACAATAAGACGGAATATGAAGGAAGTGGAGACAAGTGAGGAAAGTGTGTCTTGATGTACAACACTACGACAGGGAAGCAAGCCATGTGGTTCCAGTGGTGCGTCCAGTGGTGGTGGTGGTGACTGAGTGTGTGTATATTATATATATATTATTAATATACACGGTACTGTACATTCCCACCACGTCTTTGAAAACAACCAACGCATGCTAACAGGCCTCACTCCTCCACACCACGACAACCAGGAGTTATGTCAATAAACAGAAAGGTTTTTTCTTCTTTTTTTTTCCACAACCTTTTTCTCTTCACAACAGAGTGAAAACAGCAAAACCGTTAAAACAGCTGCATTGGTCACATGCCATCAAGCGTAGGGGCCCAGGGGTGATGGTGGTGGTGAGTGTGCATGTGTGCATGCGTGTTGTGTGTGTGTGTGTGTGTGTGTGTGTGTGTGTGTGTGTGTGTGTGTGTGTGACTGGTTCCTTAGAGCAATGGTTCTCAACTGGTCTGGCTTCGGGACCCCACCATCACCCCTTAATGACAGGCCATGACCAAAATCGAGGAAAATTAACGGAACTTTGTCATGCTCACCCCCCCCGCCCCCCCCCGGATCAGAACCTAAAGTTAACGGAACTTTGACATGCTCAGCCCCCCCCTCCACTGACTCGGTGCCCAACGTGCTCCTCACGGTTGCGCCATTTCGCATATTGCGCAAAATGCGGCCCATTGCGCATGATGTGGGCGGCCCTGAGTGTGAATAGACAGCACAGGATTTTTTTTTCCGTTAACATTCTTTTTGGCCCAGGCAAAGGCCCGCGACCCACTTTTTGGGTCGCGATCCACCAGTTGAGAATCACTGCCTTAGAAGGGTGCAGGGGTGACTCAAGAGAGAAAGAGACAGAGATAGAATGTGTGTGAGTGAAAGAAAGAGAGGGGAGACAGAAAGTGGAAGGGGGGAGATATGAGGAGTGGGAAGGAGAGAGGGACTGTGTGTTGTTGTTTGTGTGTGTGTGTGTGTGTGTGTGTGTGTGTGTGAGATAGAGAGTGGATAGAGAGGGGGAGTGAGAGAGAGAGAGAGAGATGAGAAGAGAGAGAGAGAGAGAGAGAGAGAGAGAGAGGAGAGAGAGGAGGAGAGAGAGAGAGAGAGAGGAGAGAGGGAGTTGAGAGGAGAGAGAGAGAGAGAGAGAGCAGATGAGCAGACGGACGAGGAGAGAGAGATTGGGGGGACTCACCGGTGTATTGGATTGTTCAATGAGCTTCCGTTCCCAGATCTTGAGGTGGCGTTCTCGTTCCTTGAGCTCCTGCTCCTTGGAGCTCAGGTCTCTCTCCAGCTTCTTCAGCCGCTCCATAGTGGCTTCTATCTCACACCTGTCCACAACAATCAGCAACCGTCACCATCACGTCCCGGACCCACGCCACCAATACTCGTACCACCATCGTCTGGGTTTGTAATATAGACTGAATTAATGTTGCCCATGTGTTATTTGGTCCTGTGTGTTGAAATGCACCATTTCTCTAATATTTCCTCGGTGAAGGGAAACATGTGTTGAAGGCAATGTATCATCATGGAAACACAGCATGTAAGATTG
>PIJE02000029.1:710762-728388 GCA_002895965.2 Coryphaenoides rupestris
TCGAACGGTGAGAGAAAGAGAGGGGAAAGAGAGAGAGAGAGAGAGAGAGAGAGAGAGAGAGCAAGTGAGAGAAAGAGAGAGTGAGAGAGACACACAAACCTCTTAGAGAGCATTACTTTGTCTTTGTTTTTAAAAGCCCAAATGAAAATGCCATTTCTGAAAGTCTGTCCTTTCCCGTGTGAGGAGAGGGGCCTGATTGACAGGTCGCATTCTACACCATGCGGTTTGACAAATAACGTACAAATAAAGCCATTTTCCTTCTCCTTCTCTTTCTCCACCACCAACACCATCTCCACCACCACCTCTGTCACCACCATCACCACCATCACCACCACCACGACGACCATCACCACCTCCACCACCACCACCACCAGCACCCCCACCACCTCCACCATCCCCACCACCATGGCAGCCGCCCCAGGGGGGAAAAGGGCTCCAAATGGGCTCTGGGTGACTCCAAAAGAAGCCATGGTGGTGGTCGGTGGGCCGTCACTCACCACGCCGTAGGAGTAGGTGTCACAGGTCTCGGACACCGGGAGACTCTGGATGACCTCGGGAGCCATCCAGGGGAAGGTGCCCACCAGGGACACGTGGGTGGTGTGGGAGAGGAACCGGGAGGTGCCGAAAAGTCAGATGGAGAGGAGGAGGAGGTGGAGAGAAGAGGAGGAGGGGGAGAGAGGAGAAGAGGTGGGAGAGAGAGGAGGAGAGGAGGTGGAGGAGAGGAGGAGAAGGAGGAGAGGGGAGGAAGAGGAGAAGGAGGAGAGAAGGAGAGAGGAGGTGGAGAAGGAGTAAAAGGTGGTGGGAGAGGAGGAGAAGGTTTAGTGATACAGTATTGAAATGGAAACAATTATCTCAAGTGTAATGTGTGTTATGATGTAATGTAGGTGCATTTAACCAACATGAGCAAAAAAACATATTCAAGAGAGAAAGAAAATGTGCCCTTGATGTATCAGTGGTTTGTTTTCAGATGATGTCAACCTACCTTGAGAACCTTATCTGCAGCAATAACAACTGCAAAAGAACATCAGATTGAAATGTCAGTACAACAAATCACTTCACACCACTTTCTCAAATATAAATATTTTTTTTCTTATAGAAAGTTCATACATACATAGATAAAACTATGCGTGTGTGCATGTGTCTCATATTATTATTCTGAGCAGACACAAACCCTCATCAACAGCATGTTACACGCGGTTGTTGTTCTAATAAATGTGGGAGCGCTCACCGTTGCGGGACTTCAGGTCTCGGTGCACCACCTTGACGGGAGCCTCTGCGTGTAAGTAGTGCATTCCTGTAACGAGGGAACGTCAAAGAAGTGATCAGTGGCTCGCGGTCCGCGCCGCGGGTGAGAGGTCTCATCTCCGCAGAAGACCCTCCTTAACGAGACCTCCCACACCGCGTCCATAGCAACACAACGTCCTCGTTTTGCCGACTTACCCAGAATTTCTGTTACTTACTTTCTGTTTAATGTTCAATGTTATGCACCAACCCACAACAGTATATTCCTTGTCTATGAAAACTCCTTGGCAATAAACCTGTTTCTGATTCAGATTCGAGACGAGTTGTTTTTTTCTGGGCCGGTACCGATACCGATTATTAGTAATTAGGGGTCGATAATCGGCCGATAATCGGATCTGATATTCATCATTTTTCCTATTATTGGAATCGTTATTTTGTATGATCTGATTGCCGATTAAATGAAAAAAAATTAAAATGCATTCCTTGCGGCAAAACGGGTAAAAAAAGCCAATCGGTCTGCAGTGTTTTGGCTCGACACGCCCATTTATAGTATAAATGGGCGTGTCCATTTATACTATAAATGGGCGTGTTGAGCCAAAACACTGCAGACCGATTGGCTTTTCTCA
Source organism: Coryphaenoides rupestris (assembly GCA_002895965.2). Taxonomy (NCBI): domain Eukaryota; kingdom Metazoa; phylum Chordata; class Actinopteri; order Gadiformes; family Macrouridae; genus Coryphaenoides; species Coryphaenoides rupestris. Next base: position 712,631 of record PIJE02000029.1, read on the forward strand.
CGTTATTTTGGCTGCGCCAATCGCCAATCATAGCGAATGGGCGTGTCAAGACAAACACTGCAGACTGATTGGTTACCTCTTTCCCACGTGTCTCCCACAAATACAGAGTACAGATTGGCAATTTTTTACCTTGTTGTGTCTGTCTTGTGTCTGTAGTGCCATCCCAAACTATATGCTCTATGTATCTAAATAAACTTTGAATCATTCCGGGTGATGCTCCCTTGTGTCACATTGATTCCAGAGCTCGCTGCTTTGCTAAAGACAATCCAGAACCTGAACCTGAAAATGAACCTGACCATCAGCCACAGTAGATGACTGCTGGAAACTGCACATAACAGTCGGGGTCAGACAGGAAAAGGGTAAAAGCAGCACAAAGTAGCATAAAATTATGAAACAAAATCTAGTGCAAATACACTTTGCATCTCGGTTAGATCTTTACTGTCCATGTCTGGGCATGTCGTTTTGGCTTATTATAACACACTGAAACACCCAGAACACCAAACAAACAGTAGACAACGCAGAAAATGAAAATAAAAGCTTCAGACGAAACATCGAAAAAAAACCATCTATGAAGCTCGGTTCTACATCATCTCTGCACTAGAAAGTCACTCACCCTTAGCGATGTCCAGGGCCCAGGTCATGATGTGGGACATGTCCATGGCACAGCTGGCATCGCTGGACAGGAAGTCGAACAGGGACCCCCCACTGGCATACTCTGCAACAAACCACCACACTTTGATTAAAGGGGACACTTGTTTTGTTTTTTTTACTAACTTTGTTGATTGATTTTCAAAACACAAATTGACGGGAATGTTCAGGTAGTAGAAATTAGAAACTACAAAGACAACACTAACACAAACATTCAGCTTGGTACTATTTCACGTATTCCAATAAACACAATAACCTCACTCGTCAGGGCAGAATAAAAATTAATCAATGATAAGTGAAATAAAATGAAATTATCTCATTCAGGGATAACTGGAAAGGGGCCACCAAGTGTGAGTGTGATTAGCCATTGTGAGCCGTTTCCGGATTGCCATGTGACTACCATCTAGTGGTAGTCCACACAAGAACAGAGAAATGTGTTCTTGTTCTCGAGGTGGAAAGAACAAGAACAAAAATGATGTCATTTTGTTCTCGCAGCCCTGGTTCGGGAGTTCTCGCAGCTTGTTCTCGACACATCAGCCGGGCCGAACTTTTTTCTCGCGTCGTGTCCGAGAACTATTGTGTGATTGGTCAATTTGAAGTGGGCGTGGTTAATGCGGCCTTTTGAGGAGTTTCTCGTGAAGTATGAAATGTTGTGGCCAGAAGGGAGCGAGAACAAATTTCTCTGTTCTTGCGGAGTATGTATCAGCCTTAAGTCGGACTACGCAGTACGCAGTCGGAGCTCCGCCCAAGCACTGAACGATTCGGCGAACGAATCTTTTTAATGAACTGATTCTAGTGATTCGAGTCACTGAAATGAACTGTTTTGCCATCACTACTACTAATACCGTTCAATGTTATGCACCAATTTCACAAAAGCACATTCCTTGTTTGCAAAAACTAAGGCAATAAAGCTGATTCTGATTCTGAGTTGGAAACGCAATGACGATGATGCTGATGATGATGATGATGGGTGATTGATGAGAGAGTCAATAAATCATTCAATCAATCGATCGATCGATCAATGGATGGATCAATACCTCGTTCTTCTCCACCACCAGCCAGGCCACCTGCAGTCCTTCCAGGCCCTTGAAGGGTATCTCCCTGGTCAGCATCTCCCACAACACCTGGAACCAGACAAGACGGGTGGGCGTGACCCCCGGCATGCATTCACACACACACGCACACGCACACACGCACGCACACACACACACACACACACACACACACACACACGTGACTGTGTGAGGAAACACACACAATCAATTATGAAAAGAACTAATTGGGAATGATAGTCTTTACTTATAATCATGTGATTTAAGAAACAGTGTTACGATGTTAGGTGATGAATCACTCCAAATTCCAGATTCAGTTAACACCATCGCTACTAGGATGAGTTAATTAAGTGAATCTGAGACATTCACTTAAAACTGCCCAGCAAATAAAACTTCAGAGAGCAATGGAGGAGAAAGAGAGGGGAAAGAGAGAGAGAGAGAGAGAGAGAGAGAGAGAGAGCAAGTGAGAGAAAGAGAGAGTGAGAGAGACACACAAACCTCTTAGAGAGCATTACTTTGTCTTTGTTTTTAAAAGCCCAAATGAAAATGCCATTTCTGAAAGTCTGTCCTTTCCCGTGTGAGGAGAGGGGCCTGATTGACAGGTCGCATTCTACACCATGCGGTTTGACAAATAACGTACAAATAAAGCCATTTTCCTTCTCCTTCTCTTTCTCCACCACCAACACCATCTCCACCACCACCTCTGTCACCACCATCACCACCATCACCACCACCACGACGACCATCACCACCTCCACCACCACCACCACCAGCACCCCCACCACCTCCACCATCCCCACCACCATGGCAGCCGCCCCAGGGGGAAAAGGGCTCCAAATGGGCTCTGGGTGACTCCAAAAGAAGCCATGGTGGTGGTCGGTGGGCCGTCACTCACCACGCCGTAGGAGTAGGTGTCACAGGTCTCGGACACCGGGAGACTCTGGATGACCTCGGGAGCCATCCAGGGGAAGGTGCCCACCAGGGACACGTGGGTGGTGTGGGAGAGGAACCGGGAGGCGCCGAAGTCACAGATCTGGAGGAGGAGGAGGAGGAGGTGGAGAGAGGAGGAGGTGGAGGCAGAGGAGGAGGAGGAGGTGGAGTGGAGGAGAGCAGAGGAAGAGGGGTGGAGAGAGGAGGAGGTGGTGAGAGAAGGAGGAGGTGGAGAGACGTGGAGGAGAGTGGAGGAGAGGGGAGGAAGAGGAGAAGGAGGAGAGAAGGAGAGAGGAGGTGGAGAAGGAGTACAAGGTGGTGGGAGAGGAGGAGAAGGTTTAGTGATACAGTATTGAAATGGAAACAATTATCTCAAGTGTAATGTGTGTTATGATGTAATGTAGGTGCATTTAACCAACATGACCACGAAAACATATTCAAGAGAGAAAGAAAATGTGCCCTTGATGTATCAGTGGTTTGTTTTCAGATGATGTCAACCTACCTTGAGAACCTTATCTGCAGCAATAACAACTGCAAAAGAACATCAGATTGAAATGTCAGTACAACAAATCACTTCACACCACTTTCTCAAATATAAATATATTTTTTCTTATAGAAAGTTCATACATACATAGAATAAAACTATGCGTGTGTGCATGTGTCTCATATTATTCATTCTGAGCAGACACAAACCCTCACAAACCCTCAACAGCATGTTACACGCGGTTGATGTTCTAATAAATGTGGAGCGTTCACCGTTGCGGGACTTCAGGTCTCGGTGCACCACCTTGACGGGAGCCTCTGCGTGTAAGTAGTGCATTCCTGTAACGAGGGAACGTCAAAGAAGTGATCAGTGGCTCGCGGTCCGCGCGCGGGTGAGAGGTCTCATCTCGCAGAAGACCCTCCTTAACCCCACCGCGTCCATAGCAACACAACGTCCTCGCGTACACACGACACACGCTAATGATGACAACAGCTGTTGTCACACAAACACAAGTTGTATGAGATATGTCGTCTACCCCTGAAAGGGAGATGAGACCAAGATTGAATTTGTGAATTTGCGTTTTGCCGAACTTACCCAGAATTTCTGTTACTTACTTTCTGTTTAATGTTCAATGTTATGCACCAACCCACAACAGTATATTCCTTGTCTATGAAAAACTCCTTGGCAATAAACCTGTTTCTGATTCAGATTTGAGACGATGTTGTTTTTTTCTGGGCCGATACCGATACCGATTATTAGTAATTAGGGGTCGATAATCGGCCGATAATCGGATCTGATATTCATCATTTTTCCTATTATTACACACACACACACACACACACACACACACACACACACACACACACACACACACACACACACACACACACACACACACACACACACACACACACACACACACACACACACACACACACACACACATACTGATACACACACAAACACACACACACACACTGACACGCTCATACACACACTCACTCACTGACGCACGCATACACACACACACACACACACACACTCACGACACACACACACACACACACACACACACCACTGACTATACACACACTCACACACACACACACACACACACACACACACACACACACACACACACACACACACACACACACACACACTCACTAACACACAAGAGAGAAGCATCTAAAATCTATCAATGTCAGCCAAATTCTGCTGCTTCAAAAAAAAAACCCTCACACATACTGTATTTCCCTACATTATTTTTAGTTGTTGTTTTTTTACAACCGTCCCAAATGTTTGGAACAGTGTGAAGTAGGCTTCTGTACGGTTAAATATGGAACCTACTGTAACCCATGGTGTTCTGCATGCTGATGAGGGGAAACCTCTGTCAGGAGGCCAAAACAGAGAAACACTGCTCCCTAGTGTCTCCTGTCAGCTTGACAGCACGTCGACACACACATACGGCATGTTTAATACATCCAATAAGGACTTGGATTGGCAATTTAATAACAATAAGGTCACTCTGTACCCATTTTATGATATTTGTTAAGAAGTGAATATGACCATCATGTTGTAAACAGTGTCAGATTAATGAGTTGGGTTTGGCTGTGTTCCAGTGACAAGCAGAGCTAAATAACTAAATTGGATTTCATTTCATCGCAGTATTTTTATTTCAATTTCCCATGGCTACCTGAAGACTAATTTCCTCTCCGTTTTAATTTTATTGTGACAAGCCACACATCCCCCTGTCCTTGTACTTTGAACTGTCCGACATATATTAAAATTCCACAGATAATACGCGGGATAATTCCACTACTCACCGGCTAGAAGGAGCACAATACTCAATATGCCCAGTGAGCAAGAGCAGTAGAAAACACTGCATACACAGCAGAAACAAGCAGAAGAATACAGATAATACACATATAAAGTACACATATAACTATATAGAGAGTAGAAAATTGCTGGGAGTAAATAACGGTTTGTTATTTTTTTGTAATACTTGAAAAAGGACAGACTTTTTAAAAAATCTATTAGGTTTTACAAATAGGTTTTCTTGATTTGGATATTGTTTGTTGGGAATACGGATCAAAGGTAATGATCATCGCAATGAAATGAGAAATACATTAATTCAAAGCTGTGTGCGTGCCGCAGAGCAATGTGAAGGTATAATGTTTCTCTAGTTGTAGTATGTACTCGCAGAACTAGTAGTACTAGTATATGGTGCTGTGCTGGTGAAGGTTTGACCTCTGACAGACGGGGTCACCGGGAGCAGCTCCGGAACTTGACAACAAACAGGCCCGCACACAGAAGCTTGGCATTGTCACAGAGAGAGAGCTTCTAGAACCAGACAGAAACAACCACTCTGGTGTTTCCGATTGTCCATTTCAATGACGACGCCGTTAAATGAAATTACAATGCAAGCAATGAAGATGTTTTGTCTCTGCTATGTCGTTCTCTGCTCTTATCTGTCTTTTTTAAGCTGTTCTGGAATTTAAGTTGTCCTGAAATGGTTTGTCTCTGCTTGTTCAGTTTCTATTTGCTGCCCATGGCTGTGTTCTGCTGATGTCCGTCTGTGTTCTACTTTAACTGTCAATAATGACATGACTATTGTTTTAAATTTGTTTTAAATTAAAATTTTAGCTGCCAACCTGGCCAGGGACTACAGATGAAAAGTAGCCTCCTGGCTAATTATGCCATATTTACAATACTGTCTATTAATACACACTGTCCCTGACAAATAAACTAAATAAAATAACAAAATAAAAAATCTAAGAAATAAAATAAAAATGTGTGCGTATTCGCTGTGATGGGAAGACCAAAGATTAAATATTTTCACTATAGGATTAAAAATAAATGTATTATGTGTGCACAGAAGCCGGGCGTGACCTGTGTCAGGCCCTGTCCACATTAACCGAGGTAAATCTACAAACGCATAAATATTTATCCCTTTAGCCCTTCCGTCCACATTAGAACGGCGAATTCTGACACTGAAAACGATGCTTTTCAAAAACGATCGCTGAGGTGGATAAATGTGAAAACTCTGGGTTGGCGTTGTAGTGTGATCAGGATAGACGAAGGCTTTCAGAGACGATGACGTTCGGTTGCCATGACACTGCCGCAAGCTTGCGCTCGAGACCGAGACGCTCATCTAAACAAACATGGCAGGTGAAATGGAAATGATGATTTCTCTGAGCAACTCACTTGTGTATCTTCAGTGACAACTCGCCTTACTTTTTGGTTTGAGCCATATTTTTTGCTTGTGAGGGAAAATGATAGCCAGCTGATCAACTGCAACTTTTGACCTCAGTAAGTAACGCTATCAGCTGATCACGCGCCTGTAATCTAAACAGAGAGGCGTGGCGGGAGTCGCGTAACCATGACAACCACTGTTTATCAAAATCATTTCAGTGTGGAGCGCGGATGCAAGACATTCCGTAAACAATGACAGGAGAGTATTAATTAATGAAGTATGTGGATTGGCGACATTCCCATCAGCCCTCCCGCCAAAAACGAACGGCAGGGAAATGTGATCGACCGTTTAAGTGATCCGGTCGTGATCACATAAACTACTTCCTGGTATTTAATACGTTCTAACGTGAAGTTGCTTTACAGCCACATTTAGCATATCCCAGGTCTTCTCTAAACATTGTACAATTTCATGTTTTCATAAAAAGGGGAAAAAAGTTGCAGTTTTTTCCTATTATACTAAATTATAATTGTACATTAAAAGCCCTATAGCATTTAGCTCTATAGCATTTAGCCTTTAGCCCTAAGCCCTATAGCATATAAATAGTAAATGGATTGCATTTATATAGCACTTTTATCCAAAGCTCTTTACAGTATTGCCTCACATTCACCCATTCATACACCGACGGTGGTGTCAACCATGCAAGGTAACAATCAACACGTCAGGAGCAGGTAGGGTTAGGTTTTGGCGTTTGGCAGACGCTTTGGATAAAAGCGTCTGCCAAACGCCCTAAATGTAAATGTTAGGTGGTGTCTTGCTCAGGGACACGTCGACACTTAGCTAGGCGGAGCCCAGGGATCGAACCAGCAACCTTCCTGTCATCAGACAACCGCTCTTACCTCCTGAGCTACTGCCGTTCATTTAGCTCTATAGCATTTAACCTTTAGCCCTATAGCCTTCAGCCCTAGTCTTTAGCCCTACTTACCGCCTACTTTTCCATGAAAGCCCAGCCCACATGGGTGGAGGGTGGAGGTTGGAGGGTGGAGGGTAGAAGGTGGAGGGTGGAGGGAGGAGGTTGAAGGGAGGGGGGTGGATGGTGGAGGGTGGAGGGTGGAGGGTTCAAGCAGGGCAGAGCGGCAGAGATAAATACTGTGTCTTTAGCATGCTAACTTCATTCTTTCAGAACTCACCGGTGACAATGCCGTAGTTTGGTGCCTCCACAATGGCTCCATAAAACTGGATGATATTCCGATGGCTCAAAACGCTGAGTATTTCCGCCTGAGTAACACACACACACACACACGCATACACACAAGGTAAGACATGCCTGGAATGCTTCTGGGGACAAAAAGGAAAACCAAGCAGACAAAGAACAAACCTTGCCAACATCTTGTTGAATAGAGTGCCTGCACACGTGTGTGTGAGAGTGTGTGTGTGTGTGTGTCTGTGGTATGATGCTTGTAGAAAAGTGTGTGTCTTATTAACACGTAATAACTATAATTAACCAAACAATTGATTTTATGCGAACAAATTACATTAATGTGTTTTTGAAAGGGAAGTATGAAAGGCACACTCAAACATTTGCTAAGGGAAAAAACTATATGGGGGGGGATATATATAAATATATCTATACTTTTTTGTGTATATATATATATATATATATATATATATATATATATGTATATAATTCTTTCTTTTCATTTGATAGACACTTTGATAAAGACACATAAAGACAACCTGTCATAGACCAACAAATATAATATAATTTCCCCGGAGGGATTTTAAAAGATGAAATCTTTTTTGTGCTTTAAGACAATGAAGTTGTCACGTCTAAGTAATCCAAGAAGCCCTCTGTGCCGTAATTGGGCCACAATCTCTCAATCGGCAATAATCTTTTTTTATTTAAGGCTCACTATAGGCAGAGGGAGAGAGAGAGAGAGAGAGAGAGAGAGAGAGAGAGAGAGAGAGAGAGAGAGAGAGAGAGAGAGAGAAAGAGAGAGCGAGAGAGCGAGAGAACGGGGAGAAAGAGAGAGAGCGGGGGGAGAGAGAGAGAGAGAGAGAGAGAGAGAGAGAGAGAGAGAGAGAGAGAGAGAGAGAGTAGAATGAGAGAGAAAGAGAGAAAGAGAGAGGGGAGAGAGATAGAGAGAGGGATGGAGAGAAGGATAGAGAGAGCGGGAGAGAGTGTGGGTGGAGGATAATGACTGACTGGCTGCAGAAGTCACCACAACCCACTAAATGGAGGTACAATTAAAATCATTACCGCACCACACCGACAATTAAAAAGTATATGGAAAAAAAGCAGCTCGGGCAATTATGAGTCCTCATCCTCCTCCTACCTCGTTTTCAATCTTGAGCAGCTTTTTCACCGCCACCTCTTTGTCCCGTGGGAGCCAGTGGGCGCGGTACACGCTGCCGAAGCTGCCTCCGCCACAGTTCTCATGGAAGAGGACGTCGTCAAACCGGATCTGGACGAAGGAGGAGTTGACGGAGGAGGTGATGGAGGCGAGGGCGACGGGTGCTGCAGGGGACGGCATCATCATGCTGCAGCCGCACACTGCGGAGAACAGCTGCTGCTGCAGCAGCAGCAGGGGGGACCACAGCAACGGCGGCGGAGGCGGCAACAGCAACAACAACAACAGCAACAAATGCTCTCAACTTCAGGAGAAGGAGTTGTTGTTGTTGTTGTCGGGGTCCACACCGTGGCCGCGTGCGGAGAAGCCCTGTTCGACACACACACATGCACAGATGAACACACGCACGTACACACACACACACACACACACACACACACAATGTTTACCGGACGGAAATGGTGTTGTTATATCAAGCACTCTCTCCTGTGTTTCGGTGACGGAGGCCGTTTTGGGAGTCTTTACTTAGTCCTTGCTGTGGTCTTTGAGGGGCTGAATGATTAAAAACGTCATCAAAGCACCAGCAGGACTAGGAGTGGTCCCTGGCCAGCACGGTCTAGCATGGTCTTGTACAGTCTAGCACAGTCTAGCACAGTCTAGTACGGTCTAGCATGGTCTAGCACAGTCTAGCATGGTCTAGCATGATCTAGTCGTGGTCTAGCACGGTCTAGTCACTATCTAGCATGGTCTAGCATGATCTAGCACAGTCTAGCATGGTCTAGCACAGGGGTGGGCATTTATTTTGGCTCAAGGGCCACATTTGGTTTTTTAAGTTAACAGACGGGCCGGGCTATTGGTAGATGAGGATCGCAGTGTCTAGCACCCCCCCCTCCCCCCCCGGAGACGCGCGACAGGCACCAAGTCAATGTCTCCCCGTGGGGGGGGGGTGCTAGACGCTGTGATCCTCATCTACCAATGGCCCGGCCCGCGCGTCTAGCACCCATCGCGCGCCTACAACCCCCCCCCCCCCCCCCCCCGGGGAGACATTGACTTGATGCCGGTTGCGCGTGTCTCACGGTAGCGGTATTGCTCCAAATTAACGGTCTGCATATTAGTGTCCTCTGATCTAGTGGACCCAATCAAGATATCAATTGCAGGATGAAAAAAAACAGCGAAATGAATACTACAAATGTAAATGTATTATAGGACTGTTGTTAATGTAAATGTATTATAGGACTGTTGTTAATGTAAATGTATATAGGACTGTTGTTAATGTAAATGTATTATAGGACTGTTGTTAATGTAAATGTATTATAGGACTGTTGTTAATGTAAATGTATTATAGGACTGTTGTTAATGTAAATGTATTATAGGACTGTTGTTAATGTAAATGTATTATAGGACTGTTGTTAATGTAAATGTATATAGGACTGTTGTTAATGTAAATGTATTATAGGACTGTTGTTAATGTAAATGTCCAACGGGCCGGATTAAACAACGCAACGGGCCGTATGTGGCCCGCGGGCCGTAGTTTGCCCAGGTCTGGTCTAGCATGATCTAGTCATGGTCTAGCATGATCTAGTCACTATCTAGCATGGTCTAACATGATCTAGCACAGTCTAGCATGGTCTAGCATGATCTAGTCGTGGTCTAGCACGGTCTAGTCACTATCTAGCATGGTCTAGCATGATCTAGCACAGTGTAGCATGGTCTAGCATGGTCTAGTCGTGGTCTAGCACGGTCTAGTCACTATCTAGCATGGTCTAGCATGATCTAGCACAGTCTAGCATGGTCATTGCAACAGTCGCGGTCATTTTAGACATCATTAGCTGGGCCCCCGGGATCAGGGGGGACAGATATCCGTCCCCACAGGATGCGCCTCCATTGTGACAGCGGGGGGGGGGGGCCACAAGAGGGCTTTGTTGGTGCGCTTGTGTGTGTGTGTGTGTGTGCTATATTTAGCGCCTCACACACACACACACACACACACACACACACACAAACCACCCGACCATCCGACCAACCAACCAGGCCCACAAAAGTGTGTGTGTGTGTGTGTGTGTGTGTGTGTGTAGCCCCTGGAGGAGCCTGGGTTACTGGGATATTGAGGCACGTTGGGACCCCTCCTCTCGGTTGTTCTCACCTCACGGTAAACACCGCTGAATGACACACGCCTGATAGCCATATGGCTACTTTAGGAGAGTCAATATTACACAAATACATGGGGGGGGGGTGATATAATTATCCTTATCCTCCTCCTCCCCCAGATAGCAGGTGTGTAGGGAGCAAGGCCATAGCCTTGGAGTCAACATTCTGCCTCCCACATACACACACACACCCATTGGGGAGGGTATGTCCCCCCCCCCACACACACACACACACAATATCTAATATAATTACAGCCGTGGCATTGGGGGAATTCTGGATAATCTTACTTTCGTTTCATGTTTGACTTTTGCAGACTAACTAGATAAAATAGAATATAATGTAGAATGTATAATAACTACTAAAGTCTATAACATTCTTCTCTTATAATACATTAAGAGTACACAGACAATGGTGATGTAAATACTCAATACACGTGGGAATAGGAATGTATACTGTCTATAATCCTATTGCAGTACACCTTCTAGTAGTACACAGTGTACCGTTTCTACCGGCAGATGCGTTCACTTTCCGCCACTGAGACCACCGGTGTGGTGAATGGACAACACGTTAGTTATCCATGCATGAATACTACCCACTACAGTCATTACCATTCCGCTGGTGTCATGCGGTTGTTATTATTATTTGTAGTAATTGTTATTTTGTGTTGCGTGGACGTGGAGCTTGGACACTTTGACGCAGACGCAGACAAATGCATTTACATTGTATCTGTGTCATCATATGGACTATGATTCCTATTATCATTGTGAGCATGAGGCGCGACTCGGCAACACATATTACGCACACACATGCCGACATACGTACCGACATGCAGGACGAAGTTTGGAGTCGGAGTTGTTGATTCTTTGCAACATTAACAGTTAGCCGCAAACTGGCTACACTTCGCCGCAAACTGGCTACACTACACGACTCTTGCCCATTGGTGGTTTCCGGGAATCAGTGTGACGCTTGGGGCTGTTTTTTTTTTTCTTCCAGTCAACTGTAGTTACGATCCAAGTTGCTCAATACGGGATTTCTGTGGCGATCACACGCTCGGCATGGTGCCTGCGCACTCCTGCATTCTGTTGACAACAGCGCCCCTTGGCGGGGAAACACGGCACAGCAGGTAGGAACTGGAATAACATTTGAAGATTAAATGAAACGCTTTGCTTGTCAATAATCGATAATAATGGGATTATTGGAGGGAATATCTTCATTGAATCGAAGTAACTAACCCGAGAATAATTGCTTCATGAAAAAATAAAAATGGTCCAACAGTTATGGAAGAAGTTTATATATATATATATATATATATATATATATATATATATATATATATTATGCGGATGATCTTATGGTGATAATATATAGCGAGAAAGATGTTGACAGATGTTGAAGGATGGTCTTCCGAGTTTGCCAGGTGGTTTAATGTGGAAGAGAGGTGACTTGAAATATTTGGGAGTGCATCTGGGAGATTAAATAACAAAAAAAGAACTGGGAAGGGTTAGCAGAAAAGGTTAAAGGCAGGTTGGGGAGGTGGAAGTTGTCGCAGTTGTCCTACTGATCCACGGAGCTCGACTGAACATTGAAGTATGTGCAGGGGTCAATCAAAAATTGCATGATAAGAACATTGTAACTTTAACACAGATTGCAGGACCTAAACTCTGTGAGGTCGAAGTCCTAGCCTCTTTTCAATCAATAGAAAAATATGTGAAATTGCTGTACAAAAACTTAACCAAGGAAGAGTTGTCAATGTTGCAGGACTACCATTTTAAAAAAGAAAGTCCTGATAGGAATGACCTTTTCCCTTAACATGTTTTTACTCTCAGTATGGAGGGAATATCTGGGCTTTTGACAACAGTGAACAAAACAATAGATTTAAACTTATATACAGCAAGTGGCAAAACGTTATACAAATGCTGTGTTAAAGGTCTAAACCAATTTTTTTTAACAAAGAACAGACTGTTTGTAGACGGAAGCTAGGGGTAGCGGATGAAGTGAAACCAGTGTGGAGGCTCCTGTATAAGCTTCCACTAAACAAGAGGTCAGATGACCTCCAGTGGAGGTCATTAAGCCATCTGTTCAAAAAAAAATGTCCCTTCTGTGATGTGATGTGATGATGAAGGGTTTAATGAGATTTTCTCTAAAACTGCTTTTGTATTTGGTGCGAACTCAACAAAGTGGAAATTGCTCAACTTTATTGTTGAGGAAGCAAAATTTGCAAATTATAAAAGCAGGAAGAATAAAATAGAGAAGTGTCACTATCCAGAAGCCGTCTCAATATATATCGCTTTAATTAAAGCTAGAATATGGGTTAATTTCAGGTTTTATAAAACAATGAAAAACCTGACGGAATTCAGTGGTGCGATAATAACAACCTATGCACTGTTACTGACATTTTAACCTTTAGCAGATATATTACTTGAAAGTCCATTATATGTTGTGTGTTATGTTTTGTGCATCATTCATTGGAACTAACAAATGTATTTTTATTTTTGTATTGTTTTTTTTTTTTTCTCTCTCTCTCTCTCTCAGGACACACACACACAGCACACAACACACACCACACACACACACACACACACACACACACACACACACACAACACACACACACACACACACACACACACACACACACACACACACACACACACACACACACTCATCTCCTCCCTGTGGGGGTGATTCATTATTGTAACAAGAGAGGGGGCCTGCGACTGCTGGTGTTGCCAAGGCAACAGCGGACGCCCCAGATGTGGGTTAGAGAGATTGAAATTGAAATTTAATTGAGAGGAGATGAGAGGGGAGGAGAGAGGGGGAGAGAAGAGAGAGAGAGTGGCACGAGAGGAGAGAGAGAGAAGGGAGGGAGAGAGAGAGAAGGGAGGTGGGTGAGAGAGAGAGAGAGGAGAGAGAGAGAGAGAGGAGAGAGAGAGAGAGAGAGAGGAGAGAGAGAGAGAGAGAAGGCAAGAGAGGAGAGAGAGAGGGGGGTAAGAGAGAGAGGAGACGGGAGAGAAAGCGGACAGAAAGAAGAAAGGGGGAGTGAGAGAGAGAGAGGGGAGAGACAGAGGAGGGGAGAGAGAGGAGGTCGATAGACAGACAGACAGACAGACAGACAGAAAGATAGATAGATGGGGGGATAGGTAGAGGGGCAAGAGAGAGAGCGGGAGGGAACTATAGTCTCCCCTGTCGAGTGTTACAGTAGGGTTTGGTGTTCACTGTCTGTAAATAGCTCGGGTTGGTCGTGCCTCATTGGAGACTAATATATAGTGAGCTCTTCTGGGAAAAGTAGTCTGGTACGCTCAGATTTTGTCTGTGTTTTTGTGGGCTTTGTGGGATTGTAGTGATAATCTCACTAGATAATCCACGTCATCACGGATGTTCAATCATAAATATCTAATGATAATAACATTCTTGTACTGTTGTGTTCTGTCACTGAAGATAATCAGTTCATCCCTATCTTCAACAGAACACACACACACACACACACACACACACACACACAACACACACACACCACACCACACACACACACACACACACACACACACACACACACACACACACACACACACACACACACACACACACACACACACACTACATCTTCGTAATGGAAACGAACCAAGCCGTTTCATTCCCCGGTCCCTGGTGCTAGAAATGTGTCACTGCTGTGTGCCAGATTGTAGCTCATACAAACGTAGAGGAAGAGATAAACATAGTTTCACCGGTTCTCAAGCGAACAAAAACAACGTAATGGATGAATGGATTACCAAAACCCGGAGGGACTTCCTCCCAACTCTGGGCCAATAGGTGACTCATAGTAGCAGGGCCAGGGACAGTATTTAACTTGTAAGGATTGTACGTTTTATTAAGTTGTCATTTTATTAATTTGTGACATACTGTAGATTTAAGATGATTTTAATGCTCAATTGTTTAATACATATCAAACAAAAATATTAGATTTGCTGTGTCAGATTCTCTGCTATTTTCCTGTTAACTTCATCATTCAGATCAGAGACAGTATTTCATAAATGTACACAGCCTGTGAAACGGGCTTAATTGTCTATCACAAAGAGCCAGCAGTTTTATTGGATTCTCATTTTCAGGTACATTTATTGAATATTTTACAAAATGTAAACAAAAAGCAATGACAATACCAGGCAAGCTTTATTTAAACTAGTAGTTCACCGAGGTTCCCCTCATTTACAGTGAAGACAGTTAGGAGCAATAACAGGATGATAGGCAGGTGGGCTGCCTGAACAACCGCTGGAGATATACAGCATCAGTATGGTTTCGAAGCTGGTTTGTCAACAATAGGAAAACGGATATCTCATAAACAGACACGTAAATTGGGGTCTTAATGAGAAGTCTGGCGTCTGGTGGCGTGTGTGACGCGCTGCACAGCGCCCCCTAGTGCCGTGCGTGTCTCTCCGCCAAGACACCTGAATACTTTCATAGCAGCTGGTTGAAGAACTGCAGTACTTCTGAGTACTGGTTATTCTCTCTCTCTTCTTCTCTCTCTCCCCCCCCCCCCCCCCCTCCCCTCAGGCCGAGGGATCTCCATCCACCCCCACCGGGATGGACAGTGAGTCGACCCGCTCCGGTACTCCTACTCCAGCCGGTTCAGAAGGTGCAACAGGCATGGGTAGGTTCCCTGGTTAGTCTGTCTGACTGTCTATCTGCCTGCCTCTCTTGTCTGCCTTTCTGCAGGTGCCTCAGATAGAGCTCAAGGTTGAAATAGACAACAGCAAGTCTGTCCATGATCCAAGCAATCAAAACCCAGAACTACTGTACATAGGACCATGAAAGTGCAATCATGGCATTATATGCATCTTTTAAAACCCGCGAGGATACGGAAGATGGAAGAATTTGCCTTTGCCCTTGCTGTTAGGGAACAAAGTCTTCCCCTCGCGGAACTTATGCAGAAAGTAAAAAAACCCAAAAACAAATAGA